>JAAAKE020165735.1:0-11758 GCA_010014785.2 Anisolabis maritima
GAATTTGCTAAATACATTATTAATTTTTTTTTGTTAATTTCTGGAAAATATATAAGTAGTCGAATAAAAAAAAAACAGTTAAAATAATTTATCATGCTATATTTAATCAAATAAAATATAAAGAAATCAATTGAACAATTTTTTTTTAAATTCACTAAAAGCTCATAATCAGAAACACATTTTAGGGGAGTGGGGCTCCCTTAAATGGTAATGTAAAAGATTGCTCTTTTTTTAATTCTCTTTTACAATCTTAAACTACTGTATTATATATAATAGTAAAGGGAAAGTATTATTAAAATTGATCTACCAATTTTTAAAACATTTTTACATTTTAAATCAAAAGAACTGCAAAAATGCAAAAAATCTTAAAGTGCATGTGTGTGTGTGTGTGTGTGTGTGTGTGTGTGTGTGTGTGTGTGTTATTTTGGTTTATATCTCTGGAATCACTAATCGAAAAAGGATGAAACAACAAAACAGTCTTAGGAGAGTAAAAAATCAATTAAAATTTGAAGCGAATTGGTCCGTAGGGGATGGTAAAAAAGGTCCTTCAAAATTTATCGTGCACCATGAATTTCTCATCATCCGGTGGGCCAAATCTTTTGTAACTTGGTGATCATAATTAAGACGTTTGTCTTCATAAACATACGGCATTATAGAAAGAAAAATCTAGATTTTAATATGAATCCCTCGTTTTTTTTTTTTTCATTAAATATTTTTTCGACATCTGAGACCATTTAGATTACGTTATTATTTATTTATATTATTATTAATTGGTAGCCAATATAATATTTTAAATTTAATTAACGAAATGATATTTATTCATACAATCAATCTAACTTAAAAAAATAACAATAAAAATCAACTTGCATATTAGGTAGGGTTGTAGAGTGGTCATCTTATTTCCAAAAGAAAAAGGTTGGGAAAGTGTTCCAACTTCGTTGCCTATTTCTTTTATATTATGAGTTTTTCTGTCGCAGTTATTTCATATATAATTGACGTTAAATGATAATTAAAAAGCAATTGATTGGGAGTCAAAGAGATGCTTATGTTAGGGCCTTTATTTTAATTACCAATTTTTTTAATCAGTTCAATGGTCCCCATTCCATATTTATCAATGTTATTTAAATTTTAATAAAATTTAGTTCTATTAGCTAGGTGATAATGATAATTCAAGAAATAATAAGAATTTTTTATTTATTTTTATTTATGCTAATAGATACAACTTGTAACATACAAGGGTTGAGCGGCCTGGACCCTCTGTTTGAGGTCTCGTTACCATAAGTATGAGTATCTATAGTAAATAAATAAATTAAAAGGAATGGGATTACTTTCTATCGACTGATTCTAACCATGCCCTGTTTAAAGACAAGATGAGACCAGACAGAAGAGTTGAAAAAAATGAAAACAAAATAATATAATAAATTAATAATTTTTCTCAACTCGTATTTATAAAAATAAATTTTTTATTGACTCTTCAGTGAATAAATAATTCGTAAATAAAATTAATAGCGGTACTTATTTTTTATACAATTAACCAAAATTTAAAGACATAATACCAAAAATTCGATAAAAATATTTTGAAATATATTAAGGTTTTTGCTTCCATCTACCCTCATTAACCTAAAAGCGTAAATGATTTAGAGCTGGTTAGAGGGGCAAGCTCCCCTCATAGTTACTCCGATGCTTTGGCTTTCCTAAGACAACTTTGAAAAATCTTTAGATTAAATGATATGATTTAAAACCATAATAAAAATTTGCTAGACATTTGTGATTTTCCTCATCCCTCCTTAAGATTGGTCATTCTTTAATTGAAACGATATAAAGAAATGAATAATAATTACCTGGTGATGATGATTTCGAGAGAGGCTTAACGAAAAGAGAGAGAGAGAGTGATGCTTTGATGATTCTCCTCTGGCGTCGCTTACTTGTCTACAGGCAGCCTGAGCCGGCGACGGTCGCCGCACTGCTGAGTGGAGGGGAGCTTGGCCAGCGCGCCGGGCTTTGGAGGGGAAGCCATCAACAATGCCTGTTAACAATCAGAGATCAGAATTAGGGGGGTTATTTTCTTTAATAAAAATAAAAAAAACTCATGCTAATGACGGTGAATTGAAATAAAATTATAAATAAATATCCCAATAAAAAAAATAATTAAAGAATTAAAATCATGAACTAAGGGTGAGTGGTTATCTTCCCGTCCTGAACGATACAATTCATTTTAAAAATTAATAAATTATATATTATATAAATATAAAAAACGTCTTTGAAATAATGTTTTAAAAACATAATTAATATTTATTAACATACATGGGAAATTTATTAAAATTTATTTAAATTATATTTTGGCTAGTAATTTAATATGGATGGAGTCCAAATGGCCTCAGCCTCAGATGCTGAAAAAAAATTAAAAACAATTCTATTGAAATAAAAAATAAAAATAAATATTTGTAATTTATCTCTAAATGAAATAATTATGTAGTAGTGAATGGAAAGAAAGCTAAGGGATCGATGTCGAGATTTCAAAGAAAACACACTCGGAGTGTAAACACATTCTCACCCCTCACCTTCAGGGACACAAGTGTGCTTATGCACTAATTTTTACAGACACTACCATGGTCGATGTTCTGCCTAATTAAAATCCATCATTCCTTCAAAAGTGACAAGAGAGACATCGTCGTAACATCCCTATGACTAGTAGAACGAATCACTTCTAGTCTTCTTTTGTTCTCATAACTGGAGCAATATTCCAGCCACTATTTTTTCCAAAAATTATAATATCCAATCATTCGAATCTAACTCAAAGAGCTTCTAAGTCTTTTAAAATCTTTGTGATTTCCTGATTGCAAATGACCACTGGTCAGCATAGATCTTTGGAACTTATGCATCTATTTAAATGATTTACTAATATACATTATATTTATTTCGTTATCTTGAAAATTCATTCTAATGAATTTGATTGAAATTCACATATCACTTATGTTTTAGATGATCTTTGAAATATATTAACGCCCATTTTACTGAAGATGAGTCCAAAGAAAGTGACAAATTGATATGGATTTCTTTTTTTAAGAAAAAAAAATCAAAAAAAATGGAATCTTATATATATATTAATTCGAATTTGAATAATTTTAAGATTTTGCAAAGCACAAACCGATTGATGGATATATCAGGTTTTTGAAAGATGAGATAGGCATTCCATTGTTTTAATGAAGCCTTTTTAGCCTTCTATTGCCTACCTGCTCCTGTTCCAGGTGATTGCTTGATAAGCCCCATCAAGAGGATCGCTTTCTACTTAAATATAATAGTTGAGGGGCATATTTGACCCGAGGGTCTCATTCTAAACTAAAAGCCCACCCCAACAATTTGTAAAGGAATTTGCTAGATTTTAGATAAGAATTCTTCCAAATCCAGAAAATGACCTTTGATATATATTTGATTTGAATTAATTGGTAGGGGGCAAATTATTTAAATAAATTAGGATGCGAAGCCAACCATCGGCCCATAAAAGTCCTTACTTTATTTAGAATAAATATTGTATTTAAATTTATAAATTATTCCTATTATTAAAAAGGGGGACTGGAGAGGCTCCCCGTCCCTTCCCCACTCAGTGGTCAGGATCTTTTTTATTAATTTAAATATAGATAATAAAGTATTGAAAAAACTGGCAAAAATAAATTGAATGAAAATAAATTTCAGATTTCAGGCAAATATTAAAAAAAAAACCGGGAATATAGAGAAACGGGTGGAGAGTTTTTGTTAGAAATACTAAAAATTGGGATGATGATTAAGTCACAAACACCATTAAATAAAATTCAAATGAAATTTCGAGAGGAAAGTAATGATGGGGCGAAATTAAATTTTTTTTAACTTTTGTTAAACAAAATACTTGCAACAATGTTTTTTATGGATAAGATATACTGTATAGCTGAATATAGCGTATATATAATAATTCTCATAAATAATGTCACATTTTATAAGGCAGGGACGTATCAGAGGCCCAACACATCTCCTCTCTAAATTTTGTTTTTTTTTTACAATTTGGGGACGACAAAAATTTGGCCTGGACCCGAAGGGGCTAAATTTAATATTCCACCTACTTTTGACATTTTTTCTTTATACATATATGCCTGATAGACGTTAATTAAATAAATAAATTTTAAAAAATAAATATATATAAATATAGCTAAAAAATATATATATATAAATATTAAAAATGAAATCATAACAAAGACTAAATAAAAAACTACTTGCAGGTATAAAATACTTAATAATAGTAATCAAATCTATCAATTAAACCATTATATAAAAAAATGAAAAATTTCCAATAAGTTTAAATTATATATTTGGTGTTAAGTTTTTTTTTTTTTATGAATTCTTTTAAAAATAATCAATTTATTTATAGGATAGATTGGCGGTCGTTACAAAAAAAAAAAGTTGTTGCTGGGATTAATTGTCGGTTTGTATTTTTCTTGCTTTTTTTTTTTTTGTTAATTGGCGGCTAATCGCTCTCTCGGCTCCTGCACTTTAGCACCTTCCTTTTAGTTATTGAGATGAGATGAAATCACACAAATTTAAGATTAATTGCTAGCTATTTTTATAATGTTGGCAATACTAAAACGAATAGGTAATAATCATTTAGAGAGAGAGAAACATTGATTTGAATAATAAAAATATTTTCCTAAACAACCGATTAAAAGATTTAATATGAAATAAGAATGTAGCCATGGAATAGCTAAAAAATGAATTTGATTTAGAATCAATGGCAAAGCTAAAGGTAAACTACCACCTCTTCCAAGACAGTAGACACATAAGGACACATTTAAGTTACTTAATTGCATTGATTTTTAATTTTCTTCTCTCCTTTGAGAATGAAGATTAATCGTCTGTGTCGTTTTGTTAATTTAAATTTTGAAAAATAGCTAGAGCTAAGATTCATTCTCCCCTCTAAATTTAAGACTTAGGATATTTCAATGATGTCTGAGAATTTGTCCCTCGTACTTCTTCTTTCTCTATCTCTCTCTCTCTCTCTCTCTCTCTTTCTTTTTCTTTCCTTCAAGTGACGATGGAAGGTCTTAAAGTAAAAAGGGCGGCTTTAAAAGGGGATTCACTTGAGGAACCGCCGAAAGATGGATTACACAAAAGAAAATATTCTACTTAGCCTGGTAGTGGATTAAAGATGAAAATTTTTCAAAATATGATCTTAATATTTAGGAAATTTTCTTTTCAAAAATTCAAAAATTTAAAATTAAAAAATAGCGGCAATTCAAATGAAATCATTTATTGATGCGTTAGAGCAAGAGCCACCAAAGTTTTTTTTGATCATCGACCCCTAAAAATTTGCTAATTCTCTTATTGACCCCCTCTGTAAAAAATTGTTAAAAAAGAAAAAACATTTAATTCTTAAATAATTTATTTTATTTTGACAAAATCAAATAAAAATGACGTCGCGCCAGCTAAACTTTAGTTACTATATTGTAATTACAAAAGGTATCCCAAACGAAAATCGTATATACTGCATTGTCAATAAATTTGCGATTGAATAGCATTCAAGTATTCATCGACCCCTAATCGACTCCCTAGATCAGATCGACCCCTATTTATATTATATCGACTTCCAGGGTCGATATAGACGACTTTGGCAATCCTTGCGTTAGAGATTATTTATAGGTTATCGTCACCCGCTAATCTATTCTATGATTGAGGTGTTAATCTAAGGAGGGATTATCTTAGGAAGGGTTATCCTTCCTAATATCCCTCCCATAGAGGTCATAGCAACTCTTTCTCATTGTAGACACTATGACAGTATAATTAATTTATAAGTCACCTCAAAATCATAATTATATAGTTTATTATTAATATTCGCATTATTTAATTAAAAAGATATGTTTTTTATTTTGAATATAAAATCAGTTAAAAAAATAAAAAATGGTGTCCGAGTGTCAAAACAACTCAGAAATGAATTATTGGCCGAGAGATAATTTATAAAAGAGGAGTTTAGCAGGGTGGGGATGGGGGAGGACCCATCCATTCACGGGAGGATGCGGCTGTCCGTCCGGATGCGCATCCCACAGGATTATCGGGCCCCGGGAATCGACGGGGGTCCCTGGGATAAATAAGGTGTATAATTTATCGAGTGGTAATGCGCGGATGTTGAACACGGCCCTTGACTTCCCTGGGAGGTTTCAACGTAATGGTCCATCATTTGTCTTCTCTTGGGTCTCCTCCCCCTCCTTAACCCATTCCTTACATTAGTTGGGCTTCCTGTCTGTCCGGCTCTCTGTCGATGTTCAAGTACAATCAAGATCTTTTTTTCATTGGGACAACACAAACATCATGGAGACTTTAATGAACGGAAAACAAACTGAAGCGAAAGATAACAAAAAACAAAACAATTTTTTTAAGATATCAACATTTAATTAGATTTTGAGACATAACTTCTAATTTTTTCATCTAATTTAAATATATTGTTTTGAGAACCGACCCCACAGCCTGGGAATAGGCAAGGAAGAAGAAGAATATATTTTTATCAGGGGATCATGAGCTTTTGCAATGAAGAGGGACACATTTTTAGCTATAGCTCAAAAATAGCTCCAAGATCATTCTCGCGACCGTGCAACTACCAGGACGAAGAAGGAGGAAGAGGAATGTCGTCATTCTTGGGCAACTTGCCTCAGACGCGTCCTTCTTCATTTCAAAGGAATAAATAATAAATCCAGCCCCTGGAAAACAATTCAACAAAAAAAAGAAACCACTTCAAAAAATAAGAAATTTTTTTATAAAATCTTAAAATTTAAAATAAAAGTTTGTTTAAATTTAATCCAACTATTGTAAATAAATTTTAAATGTTGGAGAAAATGGCACCAAATACCAAAAATGAAAAATTAAAGCATCATTTAAATTACTATTCTTCCCCTCATCATTTGTTATCTTTAAAGAGAAAAATTCTTTGTATTAATTTATTAAATGACAAACCTGAAGATGTCATTTGTCATCTTGATTATACGAAATATCCTCATCTATAATTTTCAAATATCTTGATTTAAATTTATTTTTCTCCAACCAGAAGGGAGAAAAAGAATATTTGATTAACATTTCTATTTTTAAGTGATAATAAATTTTAAAATGTAAATATTATTACTAATGATAAATTATCAAAGTTAATCTCAAATCTAGCCGAACTTTTGGTGTTCTGGGAAATTATTTATAACTTATCTCAAAGCAACTATCGAGTAAAGATCCAGAAAGGGACAAATTTAATTTAAAATTTTAATTTCAAATTTGAAATTTTTGATTAAATTTTTCAATATATAAAACTTAATAAATTCACTTTGAGGTATAGTAAAAAATAATTATAGAGGCTAACATGAAATAAACCAAAAATTATCGATGAATGAATTTGCGTCAAATATATCAAATAGAGGGAGAGAGAAGGGAGAGAGGTGAAGGGCCTCTCACTCTCAAAAATGTGCATCGGGAATTGGCTATCAAGCCTACCGGTGATTTGGTATGGTGTGTGCCAACAGTGCACGATGCATTTTTGTAGGTTTTGAGTGTTTTTAAATTTTTAATAAAAACTGGATTCAGGCACCAGAAAAATGTGTTTTAGGCGACTAAAAAGCCACTAAAAAAACATTAAAAATTATTCAAAAATAGCTCTTAAAATAAGGGAAAAGGAGTTTATAAGTGAAGAGAAAAAATGAATTTGAAAAAGTCTTTTTATTTGGTTTAGCCATTTTGTGTAATCATAAAAAAAAAACTTTAATATATTGAAATGTTTAATGAAGTATAAAATAATTGTCATTCTTGTGCCTTCTCTTGACTCTAAAGTGACCATTTTTCGGAAGAGTATTTAGAAGAAAAAAATATATTCATTTTTAAAGAAATAAATAAGATAATTTAAAAATTTTAAAATACACTGACTCTGACTGATTACCGTTTCAAGACCATAAGTCAGAAACATTCAAAAACGAAAAAAAATGTAAACCTAATTTTAATCCATCAGCAATCTTTCTCTCTCTCTCTTTGAGAGGTTGAATTTAAACGTTCTTATTATTTCAAAATTGCAAAAAACCAAAATGTTTTATTATTTGAAAATTCCATTTTCAAAAAATATTGAAAAAATCCAGTCGTAAGTTGCTTAAGTTGTAAATCGAGGAGCAGGTGTAAAATATATATATTAATATTATGTTTTATGTATTAGATGAAATTAAAATTTTCTATTTTTCTTTACCTTAACGTCAGAAAAGGCACTAATAAACCTAAAAGTCTGAATCAGGCAAAAATAAACACTTAAAATTTTCGTCAGATAGCTTTCTCGCTATTTGTCAAGATTTATAATTCATAAAAAATATTCAGTTGCCTAAACATCAGAAACCTAATATTAATAAAAACAAATGGAAGGAAGAACTAAGAAGAGAAGTGAAATACATATCAATAACAAATTAAACACCGGGCCCATCGAGCCATATGGGCGATTGGAAAAGACTAGTGCCCTAAGTGTCTGGCAATCCAAGGGTATTTTTTTTAGGATTTGAGGGTTTTTATCTATTTAATTAAAATGCTTTTTTACAGACAAATATATAGTTAGTGAATAATACGCTAATATTATTGAATTAGATAATACACTTCCCAAGTAATTATTCTTTTTTATGCAATATTATATAAAATTACTAATTTTTATATCGAAATCGTAATTTTCTTTCTATTATAAAACGAAAAAGATGAAGTTGATGTGATTGATTGGTATTTAAAAAAAAATTATATTATTACAAATTCTTACGTCATCAAGGTTATCAAATTTCTTCTTACCAAATTTCACATAAATTATTTTAATCACTTAAACACTTATTATTATTATTATTAATGTATATTTCATAAAACGGATTTTTCGAATGAATAAATCTTGATATCTTAATTAAAACACGCAAGAGAGAAAGAGAGAAATGGAATAATTTTCATTTTTAATTTAATATCTAAATAAATGGGGACGTCCATTAATGGCGTGACGTCATTTGCTGCATTCGTTTTAAAAATGCATAAAGAACGAAACGATAATGGTCAAAAATGTAATCTTTGCTCCATAATGAAGTTGGAAATAATTAAAAATTTTTATGAGCATAATTTTAGCAACTTAATAAAATAAAAAGCACATGTACAGTGGCGTAGCTAGAGTTTGGCCTGCCTGGGGCCTTCTATACAGCTACCAAGCCCAACTTTTTTCTCGAAATATTTTTACAGTTTTTATATAAGTGTAGGCCGGAATGGCCGCCCCCCATTGCACTTAAGTCTATAATTTAAAATTTATAAAGCTTTAAAAAAATGGATTATTTATGGACTTTCAAGTGACTTACAGGTGAAAGCAAAATTTGGCCTTAACACTGAGAATTTTCGGCATCACTATAAATAAATTTTTGAGATTAAACTAAATTCCTGTGATTATTCCAATTTCCAAAATTTTTTCTTATGCTGTAAAATGTCTCCTATACTTGTATAGTCTCTAAGAGACTTTAGACGAATTTATTATATTTGAATAAATTAATTGGTAAAGAAAAAAAGAAAATTAGGCTATAGGGTATTTTTATTGAGTTTATAATTTCTTTTATTTTTTAAATAAGCTAACACTTTTTTGAACAAATTTATTGAAAAATACTTAAAAACAATTGTATTATTGTATAAATATTTTGGAGTTTGAAGTTAATTATATAAAAACAATTTAAAATTATGAACATCATATTAATGAATTTTTCTAAAGGAAATATATATTTTACATATTACTAACTATTTGTTAAATAAAATTTACTATACTTAGGTATAGTCCTAATGGGATCGATCCCCTTTTATTTTTCGAAAAAATTTTTTGAACATCGGCTTATATTTTTATTTTTTTTTTTATATTAAAAAAAAATTTTTAGAAAAAACTATTAAATGCATGCAAAACTAGTATCAAAATAATTATTTCTTGAACATAAGAGGGTGTGAAAATAATACGAAAAAAATTTTTGAAAGTTCTAATTATCAAAAATGGCAAGAAAATAAAATTGTATATCGTATAAGGCACTAATGTAGAAGAGGGCTCGAAACGCTGACAAGAAAAAAAAATTTATTTTCTTTACTATTTTTTTTTTTTTTTTTTTTCTTCCATTCATATCCATTTAATATAATTGACTCTTTATTCCTTTTGCTTAAAAAAAAAAACTTCACATATTGTAATTGAGATTTACCATTTCTGTCTATTGTATATTTTTATTATTCTTCTTTTGTAAATAAATAAAATACCTCTATTAATAGGCAATTATGACAAAAAAGCCGTTAAAAGGAAAACGTCAATCACGATATCAACCTCCTCTTTCTGCAATTTGCATGTGATTTTGGAGAATAAATAAATATTATGAATAAGTTATGGATATGAAATCTAATTGTTTATCTTGTAATTTGCATAATTTTTTTTTATAAGTTAATCATGTAAAAAAAAATATATTACAAAAAGACTACATATAAAATAAATTTAATTTCATTTTTTATGTTATTTGAAATACGTTTAAAGACTTTCTAGTATGTGCAATTTTGGAATGTTGTCGCAAAGAGAGAGAGTGAGAGAGAAATTAGTTTAATTTTATTATTATAAGTATATATTTCAAGAAAGGCATAAAAGATAAAAAGTTTATATAAAAAAGTAGATAGTTAATTTTCCTTATTAAAAGCAAAAAAGGCTTTTTTGCCTCACACAGGCATTAAAAATGAGACGAAGGAAATATTTTAAGAATGTCATTTTATAATTTAATGATGATAAAAATATAAGGTAGTTTTTTAATTTCATTATTAAGAAATTCTTAAAAGAATTTTTTGTATATTTGATCACTTTTCATTCAACCCAAACCCTCAATTGATTTTTTACTAAATTTATTTTAAAGTCTTTTTCGGAATCTAAGGTCATTTAGACTATGCCCCTAATTATTTTAATTTAAATAAATTTTATCGCTTGAAACGGTAAGAACCGTTGGTTCAAGAAGCAAGACCTCTCCTCCTGAATCAAAAGTCAGTAGTTTTTTTAATAAACAAAAAGCATTAGACAATGAGAGTTTTAAAAATGAAATTTAAAATCCAAGATATTCACTCAATTCTATTTTTACTGGTTGAGGCTGATTGGTTTCCGAAAAAAAAAAACGTGTAAAGAAATATGAGAGTTTTAAAAATTTGAGGGGGGGGGAGGAGATACGGATTAATACATTTCAAAGATCGTCTAATAAATTGATATATGAATTTTAATCAAAATCAAAATTTTGAGAAAATCCAAAAAAACTAAAAAAGTACATTAGTAAAGTACTAGTACTCGTTAGCCGATTTTATTCAAAAGCATCGAGATGCAAGCAACGATCGTATTTAGTTTAAATATAAAATTTCAGTCTTGTATGATTTTTAGTTTTTGAGAAATCTTGTTCACACACACACACACACACACACACATAAAAACAGAACTATTTTGGAAACTAACTTTTTGGTCACATGGAATCTCCAAACGTGTATTTCCGTTTAAATCTCGACATCGATTTTTTTTTGCGATCGTAATATTTAATATATATTCCAAATATTTAAGTAAGAGAATGTAACGTACGTCCAGAGAATGACTGTTTTAGATGTGTATATAAACACCCAGAATAAATAAAATAAAAAATTTATTCAAAGAACTGAAATGAATTAGTGAACCAAGTAAAAAAAATACTCTTTTCTATACTATTGGTATTCATGAATTTTATATAGTTAG
>JAAAKE020165768.1:0-11757 GCA_010014785.2 Anisolabis maritima
TTTTATTTTTGAATGCTGTTATTTTTTATTGCTACCCTCTTTTATGACCCCCCCCCCCCCGGGGGGGGGGAGGGGGCGAGAGGTTAAAAATATTGACATTGGCAGTATTGATATCCTTAAAAGCCAAGGGGTGGGTTCGGATCCCAGGCAATCTGATGAAGATTTATTTAAGTCAATTGGCTACCAATTGATATAAATACATGGATTACATATATCATAATTAATATATATTGTATATGATTTCAGATGCCGAAAAGACTAATGTATAATATATTTAGGTATTAAACAAAACAAAAAAAAAATAATCAAATCTCAAATTTAAAAAAAAAAAATTTCCACTTCAAATAAATAATAATTTATCAGTAGAATTTTTATGAGAGCTACATCAGATAATTGATTTAAAAGTTTGAAGAATGAGATATGAACAAGACGTGAATAGAAAATAGATGGGATTTACACTTAACCACATGAATTAGCCTTTATCATCATAATCAAGGTTGAAAAATTCCAAAATAAAATACTTGTTTTGGGTTGGGCTGAGTGAATAATTTCTACATCAATCACGTCGAGTTGAATGAAGAAGAAACTGCTAGATAAGCAATAAAATCTGAAGAAGGAAAGGTCAGGAGGTGGAAATGTCGTTTCTAACAGATATTGCAAGTGACCTCTCATGAAGGGGCAAAGAGAAGGAAAGAACTCTATCATCTTTTGGCGACCATAAAATGTATGGCTACCGTTAAATAAAACAGGTGCTGTCTTTGCTTTCTCTCCTCGCTTTAATGGCCCTGCTCTTATTAAAACTACCCTTAATGACAGATTTATGGCTATCATAAATAAATACAATATACAAATATATGAATTAAGGTTTATTTTGTATCATTCTCTTCAATTCATTTGTCATTTATTATTAATGACTTTTCTATATAATGGATTAGCTAAAACTGATTTTGGTGAATGAAAATTTCTTTTTCAAAAAGTCTGCTCTCACCCTAAACAGAAAGACGTCCCAATTGAATCAAGAGATTTCTAGAAAGTTCAATGCCTGCCTGATTAATAATATATCAGAACATATTTTTGAATTTATTTTTAAAATTTTTTTGGGGAAAAAATTTTTTTATTGCTAAATTATAGTTTTATTTTTTGGAATTAGGATAAACTATGCAGCAATGGACGCCAAAAAAACTATATAATATCTAAAAAAAAAAAAATGGTGGAGCTCGGTAGGAGGAGAGTTATCTGGCAGATCCACTCTCCATCAACTTTATTTCAGGATTTATTATAAGGTGTTTGTTGCATTACTTTCTGGGAACCCATTACTGAGGGGTGGTTTACTCTATTTTTGAAACTTCTCTTCTTGTTTTTAATAAAAAAATATCTTTATTTATATAAAAGTAGATTCACTCCTAGATTTTAAGTTTTGATTATTTACTATAAAATATTTATCTTAAAATGGTAATGGATGAAACACACCCTATATATCTATTTATTCAACCACCACTTGATTATATTGGAAATGGAAAACTGTTCAAGTGGTGTCATTTCATTGCTGCCAAGAGAGCAATAGGATCAAACGATAAAAAACGTATAAATACATTTCATGTTAAGTGGAATTCTGTGGTGGGGGAGGCGACGCGTCGGAGCAAAGGGCAACCATCGAAACACTTTATTTTATTTTTTCAAAAGATGTTCATTTTCTATATTCATTCACTACATTTGGTTAAATTTTTTTTACAGAAAAATATCAACTTTTATATTTGTTGATTTAAAGACACCCTCAATCATCAAGTGGAGAAATTGATTGGCTTTGATTAATCCAAATCATTATAATTTTTTTTCTCTTTTCCTTTATCAATCATTTTTTTTTTAAAGATATTCTTTCACTTTTACTTCAAACATTTTTTGAGAAATAAAAGCAGAAATAGCCTAGAAAATAAATTACTTTTCACATCCCTTTAAGAAGTTTTGAGTTGTTCGATCAAAAGTGAAAACTTTATCACTCGGAAATTAAGTACAAATAGGCCACCTAAGAATAATTCAACATTGTTGGTTGTCTACTCAGCAGGCGGCGATCTAAAAAAAAATTTTTATAATACATTTGCAACTGAAAAATATTTTTATAGTATATTATTAAAAAGTATAGTAATAAGGTTGCTGTTATTTAAAAGTACAAGTTAAAAAAATTATTTTACCATATCTACTACCTTAAATTAATGTTAGTGAAGATTTTTTCATTAATATTTCTAATATTTGAAGAACGCCAGAAACAGGATCTCTCCAGGATCTAGTAAACAATTTAATCATATATTCTTAGTGTCTAATTTATTATTTTTCAGTACTTTCCTTTTTTCTTCACATTTTTTTACTAAGAGTGAATAAAATTTAATTTGTCTGGACTTATTTCTTCCTCTTATTCAAAATCAAAATAATTTATTTTCTGATTATTCATAAAATCCTATTTTATTATACCGTACTTTTTCGTGTAACTACAAACAACCATTTTATCAAATCCCCTCCTTTATTAATGAAAACCGGATTTTAAAATACCAACCACACCTTTATTGTTCATCTCATCTTGCAATACCAAAGAATTTTTTTTTTTTTTATAAATATCTCTCTTTTTTTTGTTTTTTTATACCATAATTTGCATAATTCTCCTTTCATTTATTATCTTCTTCTTACAATAAATTACTAACACATAAAAAATTCAAAAAGCTTTGTTAATGAAAAACAAATTTGAATAGAGTCATTCAATTGTTTTGTTATATTTTTTAAGCGATAGCTATAAATCTTTAAACTAGATGATCGAGCTATTAAGTTTTGATTGGGTGTGAAAATGAGGACGCCTCTTTAAAAAAAAAAATACATAAATAAATATTCTTATTCAAACATCCGAAGATCCCCTCCCTCTCTATACAATCATTTATATTGGTCGTACAATTTTCCTTTTAATTAAATTCTGGTTTAGTTGGAATCCATTTCATGCGAGTGATTTTATTTATTTGGCGTATTTATCTTTTAATCTAATTATTCTTTTACAGGTATATATGTATATTCATTCTCGAAAGTATCGACATTCCTTTCTTCGACTCTTTCCGCTCCATTTGCTTTAATTCTTATTTGTTTTACGGATTTTTTTAAAATTTCTTTTCTATTTAACACCAAATTTAATGTAGACTCTATTTAATCTATTTCATAGAAATTATTTATCATTATTTTATTCCTATTTATTCTCTATATCCAATATAAAAAGCAATATATATTTATTAATTAGATTTGTATTTGGAAAATTGTTAAATTCAATTTTGTATAAAATGAAAACTCAATTAGTTTCGGTATTCAGGTGATAAAATTAATCAACTTATTCAAGAAGATAACTCTATTTATTTTTAAAAATATCATTTGATAATAAAAATATAAAACTAATTTCTTCAAATAGTTAAAAAATAAAAATGAAATTATTTCTCATTCCAATTTTAAAGTAAATTTTTTATCCATTCACCTTCATTTTTTATTTTTATCAGAGTTTTCTTTAATTTCACTTCTGGCCTCCCCTTAGAGCAGAATAGGAAATCTAAGGGTCAGGTAGGCTTCCCGACCCGAGCGATAAGATTTATTTTATTTATAAATTATATAGTTAAGAAGTTTGCTGGATATTTACACAAAAAAGCTCTAGAAGAAGAAAATTTAATTTTGGTATCTCTGGCCACCTTATTTTAATGCAAATATTTCGGTTACTCTACAGAGCCATCTATCTTCGGTACAGATAGGAGATTTTTGAGAGAATCAAATGAATAAATATTAAATTCAACTTTAATGTGCATATGTTCAAGTCTGCCGAATTATATGTTATCTTAACACACTGTCTCGAATTCAAGGCACACCCCACACTCGAACCCATGCACATGAATGTGATGATTTAATTTTTATTCATTTGACAATTGCTCCCAAATATTCCTTATCCACACTGAGGATGGTCACTGTAGAGTGACCGAAATGTTGGCAAGTGAGGTGGTCAGGGAGAGCAAATAAACGTTCGTTTTCTACACCTCGAGCTTTTATTTAAATTATATTTACTACCAAATAAATGATTTAAATAAATATCCACGGATTTTAAATGACATCAAAAAAAGACATTTCTAATTCGAGGACGATTATTTATTTTTCAAATTTGATATAAATTAATTAATTAAAATTTTTCCTTTAATTGAAATTTTGCTAATATTTCAACAAAGAGAAGTAAAATTCCACTATTGCTTTTTTTTTTCTTTCTCTGTCTTGAATGGCTTAAGGGCCGCATAATCATTAGACGAAATTTCGATCTACATTTTAAGATAAAGAGGGGATGGAATATTAAATACCAGAGGCAAGACCCAACAAGCAAGCGAGTGTGGCACGTGAAACATTTTTAATTAAAAGGAAAGTAAACAAAAATACAAATTACTTAATTAATTTCTCATTCCCAAGTTATTGATTCTCAAAAAAATAATTCCGATAATCAAGTAGAGTGGAAAGAAATTACCGAAAAAAGAATACAACACGACTAATTTTATTATTATTTATTTTTTATTATAATAAATCATTTTAATCCCATGATTATAATTTTTTATTCATATATTTTAATCCTCAAAAAAAACATTTATCATTTTTAATATATTTACTAGTCTCTAAGAAAAATATTACAATTGGAAAAAATTTAAATTGAGTTTTTACCTGAAATCGATTTCAAAAATACATTAATAATTAACAAATTTTTTTGAATTTTTTAAAAGTGAATCTCTCTTTCCATGATCGATATAAAAATATTATTTTCTTCCTGTCTTTTATTGTAAGCTGACAGCTTGTTTTTCTCCATATGCCTCAAGTTAATGATGACCAACGCTTTGCCCATCTCTTCGGAGGTCTGCTTCTTCTGGAAAAATTTTTCAATATAAAAATTTGATAGATACCTAGGTATAAATTAGAGTTTTAGAAGTAAGATTCGGACAAATTAAATCAATTTATGCGGTTTTTTTTTTTAATTAAATTGGAATTATTTCAGCTCTAGGGATTGATGATGACAATATTTAATTAAAGCCGAAACGTCTCACATTTTGAGAGTTTTATTTCAATAGAGGCTACACTACTGGCTGACTTCCTCCCTTTTCGCATATCTCTGATCTACGGACAGTCACCTATCTCAACGTGAAGAATTATAAAGAAAAGCTCTCTCTCAGTTAGAAGTGGATTTAACTGTCAGAGGAATATTCAGACCATAAATATTTTTTACATATAGTTTATATATATGCAAAAAACTTGACGTTTTGGGATCCTGCTATAGGTATCTTGAAATTTTATCTAAACTTTTTAAAGATGTTCCTTGCCAGAAAGGGCTCGAGACCCCTGCTAACTCTATCAACCATTAAGTCCTCTATCCTATTTTATAATCTAATTATTTTTTTTACTTTAGAATTATTTACTTTCTTAACTTTTAGGGAAAGCCAACTATTATCACCAAAGTGGGGGAGGAACAGTTATTTGTAGGGTTGTTTGTCAAGACCATACAATTACCTAAGTATATGTATTGAGTTTTTAATTATTTCCCTATTCATTTAAATGCTCGATTAAAATTGTTTATTCATTTTAAACCTGATAATTAAGTTTATCGTCTCCAATAGTTATGCGATAAGAATAACACTTTCAAAAGAAATTTATTTTCCTCTTCATTCAAGTCATGAAGTCACTAATTTAATAAACTTCTTTCTATCGAAGATTTATTAGATTTAAGGTATATAAAAATTTGTTATATTATTTTTATCAAACAAACACAATTTTACGCTTTTTCAAACTTGAAATAAGAGGAAACAACATATTTCAATTATCGTAAAAAAAAAAAAAACCGTGGAAAAAATTGTTGAAGTTATATTTATGTGTAGATGTGTGCGAGAGCTGGATATGTGTGTATATGTGTGGGTATGTTGTAGTAACAAGACTGCACACCTGATGCGAAGGAAATTTTACGCGTGTGGATGGGGATGGCAGTTTTGGGGGTGGTTTTTGGAGTTTGGGTATATGTGTGGGTGGGTTGGCAGTTTTGGGAGATTGATCGAACAGACACACCTGGCTGACAACCGACCAACTTTGACAGAAGCTCGCTCTTTCTCTCCCCACCCTCACTTCTCTCCCTCTCTTTCTCCCTCGTTCATTTCTCTCTTATTCTCATCAGACAAGTTTAGAATCTTTTTCCAAGCAAGCAATGCGTTGATTTTTTTTTTTACTTTACTTTTCATTTTCATCAGTCAACATTAAAAAAAATTAAATTATTTTTTAATTAAAGAAAATTTTTATTTTAAATATATATAAACTTTCAATAAGGAATTTTATATTTATATTGAAGCTCTTACATTTACTCGTAACTTTGAGAATATTTTTAACTTTTTTTTTATTTGTCTCAAAGACCGAATCCGGTTAGGAATAGTAAAATGTAGCAAATGAGGACCTCTTCCGATTAAAATCATTATCATTTAGAAGGAATTATGAAGGATTTAAGGCAAAAGCTTGGCCCCTTTACCCGAATTTACTATACATTAGATAGATTCTCTAGAAAAAAATTTTCTCCTTACATGCTTGAAGTATATAATTTTATTTCATAATTTCAATGAAATAAAAAATTAAAAAAAGTAATAAAGAAAAATTATCTCATTGGGTCTATAATCACTCACTAATGCAAAAACAAAATTTCATAGGTTCGTCAATTTTGACAACAATCAGAAATGGGAATGAATGCTTTATTTGAAAATCAAAACTGAAATATTAAAATAATACACAAACAATTGCCTTTGACCAAAATTGTAAATATGCAAAACTCTTCCACTCATTTACCATAAATGTGGAAAAAATTGATATTTTTGCTTTTTAGATAGTCCAGAGAGCGCTAATTTTCGAATGATTCTTTTATGATGTTTGATTTATATATTTCACTGATGATTGATAGGTAAACAAAAAATCTCTCTGAATTAGAGAAATAGAGTAAAAGCTTTCATCTGCCCCTGTCCCTTGGTGCAGAGATAAAGGCTTTCACGTAACAAAGATAGTGATTCACTTCCCGCGACAAAAATTTATTTATATTATATAGGCTACCAATTAATATAAATGAATAAGGATGACTTCAAATGCCGAAAAAGACTTAAAAAAAAAAAAAACATGTATTCCTCCTCTTATAAAAATAATTAAAAACTCTCTTTGGATCTTTAAATAATATATTAATATATAGCCTGTATAATTTAAATTTAGATTTCAAAACAATAGAAAATCAAAACTTTCTAAAATCAAACAATATTTCAAACATAATAAATAAATAAATAAATAAATAAAAATGCATAAATTGTAACAAAAGCTCGAAAAAAGAATGAAATGAAATAAAGCCCTCTTTCCTCTTCCTGCTCTCCTACTAATTTGAAATTAGTATTTCCCGTGAAAGCTTTTTAAATCTGGAGCCCTGTCACCAGAATTGCTTAAGTGCTGCATAACTGAAAATTGGATGGTCCCTAAAGAATAAGCTTCTAAAAATCTCCGGTAGACATTGGGATTTATATTTATTATACATATACCTGATGTGTGATTTGTAAACCTTTGTTGTCGAAAAAAGTATAAATAAAAAATAAGCTTTTTTACCACAAAAATAGCAATATTTTATTTATTCCACTGGAAAAATAAGAATTTATTTTATTTTAATTTCATATCTGCCTACAGAATTTTGACGGATTTTATATGCATTTTTATTTGGTTTGTTTTTTTGTTTTTCACAGTAAAATGAATATTATTGAATTAAATATCCTAAGGCATTTGTTTTATATTTATTTTAACTACGGATAATTTTTTAAAAATATCTTACATTATCATATCCTAATCTAATTCATTCTTATTACTAGTGAAAAGTTGATACTTTGTTGTAAAGAAAGAATTATTTTTTTAAAGTGATGTTTTTCAAGATTATTAAGTTAAGTTAATTTTTTTTAAAGGAAGATAGATAATAAAATCATATTTTCTTTCCCTCATTATTGCGGAATTGATGTCACAAAACAAATAATAGAATATTCTTGAAGATAAATGAGTGCTAAGTGATTGTTTTGACTGGGCATATTTCGTCTCTCCCGGACTTGAATTATTCAATATTTGTTAAAGAACGCCACTAGCTCTCTAGGGTCTGTTCGCTTCTAACTTGTGTCTAGTATTATAAGAAATTCCAATTGGGTTCGCTAAATGGCAATGTGAAAAGTAAGGAGTTTCCTTGCTAGAAAAATTTCAATTTCTTATATATTGACGAACGCGAGATGATGTGTCCAGTAGGCCGGGGTGTCTTGGTGTAACAGCAGCGTAGTCGTCTCAAAAGTGGATGGTCCCTGGCTCAAGCCTGCGAGGCCCCAAACATAGTCAAAACAATCATTTTG
This sequence comes from Anisolabis maritima, assembly GCA_010014785.2. NCBI lineage: Eukaryota > Metazoa > Arthropoda > Insecta > Dermaptera > Anisolabididae > Anisolabis > Anisolabis maritima. The sequence goes on from JAAAKE020165768.1 coordinate 8,427, forward strand.
CACTCATTTATCTTACACGATATATTGACTTATGGTCTCTTGTTTTGAAAACCACCACCTCTTTCAAAACAAACCCTATTATTCAATAAGAGAATATTCTTTTGCTTTCTAATATTTATTTAAAGTGAATTTCACCTTAGTATTCATAGCCTAGAATTGTCGATTCTCTTTAATAAAAAAAACTTTTCCTCTTTCTTAATTATTCTTAAAGGGAATTTTATCTCCTAATGGCATTTAATAGATCTTTCATTAGAAAGAAAATATATCTAGATATTTTTTTATCGTCGTTTTCACATCAAAAGTTTTTGATTCTAAGAAAATATTTGAACTCATATACTATTTACTATTGGAAATTTAAATAAATGAATTCATGACAATTAGTCCGTAGATTATAAAGATAATCATAATTTTTCAATAATCACTTTTTTATTTTTTTTTACTAAAAATTTTTCATTAGTTATTAAAAATATAAGTGACAAGAATATTCCCTCAGGATCTCACATCTGGTGAGTAAGTGGATAGTGGCCATGAGTTACCTAAACTAGGATTGCCATTTTCTCTATTCCTCTATGTCACTCTTCTCTCTTCCCTCTCCCTCTCGTCAAACGACAGGCTGTGCGACATGTCGGCTTGTTCCTCTTTTCGGGAACATTTTTTTACTCTTGTGAATAAGGATAAGAAAGGTGTTAAGAATGCTGTTTCTTATAACATTGAATAAAATATGAGTGCTCTATCGAGGAGTCAGCAGAATGTTGCTGAGATGCATAAGTGATGGTCGTCACCCACGTATTCACCAAATGTGAGACCCTAAGGGAATATTCTTGCCACCTATATTTTTTTAATAACAAATGAACATTTTTTAGTAAAAATAAATATAAAAGTAATAATTTAATGATATTCTTTATAATCTACGGACTAATTGTCATGAAATCATTTATTTAATTTTCCGATAATAAATCGTGTATTAAATATAATAATAGTATATTCAAATATTTTCTTAAAATCAAAAAATTATGACGTGAAATCGGTGTTTGCATCCCGAGAATAAAATAAAAATAATGAATGTAAACAAATCTTCCTTGCATTTTGTCTCACTAAAATAGAACCCTCAGATAATTCTACAAGTAGAGGGAGCTACTATGACACCTCGTTCTATGGAAGGGGTAGAATACACCCCGGTGGGAGAGTCGTTTGTCAAACTAGGACATCATTCCTAGCAGAGATTAGGTTGGATGCAAGTGGAATTAAAATAGGAGTAGTTGAAATAAATATAAGAGGAGTTAGAGATAGGAAATCAAATAACTTCACGGGAAGCTCGTAGGTCACTACGGACAGAAACCGATTTGGTTTGAGTAGAGTGTCTTCGTCTACGGTCTTGTAATAAAACGGGACCCGTAAGGTTGGCCTTTACTGTCCAAATGAAAGAAAAAATGAATAAAATAATATTGTATATAAAAATCGATCAAGTAAGTAATATTTCATCTGCAAATCCCAATATCTCTTATCAGGCCAAGGTTCAAATGGGTGTGTATATGTGGTTGGGGGTCATAATCAATTTAAATGCCCTGAGTTCATTTGTTAAATTAATACTTGTCATCACACTGTAATATAAGGAAGGAGAAATTATTGAAGAAACATCAATCCTAGATTGTCTATCTTTTATTATTTTCTTTCTTTAGTTATACAGTATCTACCATATGGAGATATGTATTATATACATTATGAAGCTTTTATAACTTTTTTCTGCTTATTGCCAACGGAAGTCGGATATATGTGTATATATATATATACATTTGTATTTGATGTTAACTCGCTGGGAATTTATTGGCTTCTTTTATTCTTTCACACGCTTGTTTTTTGAGCTCGCTTAATCTTACTCACCAGTAATCCCGAATTACCTCATCTAACACAAGTGAGCTTTTAATTAAATATTAATTTTACCGAATAAAAAATTTCCCAACCCATGCCTGAGAGGTGTGGTATCTAACTTTGGTTAGTTTTCAAAAATATCGCTATTAAGGCCCCTCTCCCTCGGAGAAGTAGAAGAATGAATAACATTCATTTTCTTAAATTAAATACAAATAGTATAAAAGAATAAGTTTTAATATTTAAAATTTATTTTTAATTAACATACTCTTCTCAAATGTTAGATAACTATAAATGAATATGGGATAGTCTTTTTATGTTTAAAAAAGGTACATATTTATTTATAGTCATAAATGTGCATTTAACATTAAATTTCTTTATATAACTTATTAGAGTTATTCATTCTTCAAATAAATAATAGCCCACGGCCTTGCTGGGAGTTAAATATACCGCCATCAGGATCGCTAATGATAATCAAAGCAAAGGATATTCCCCGAGAAACAAGTGTGAAAATAAATAGACCGCCATAAACATTGTACTTAATAATTGCTTTATTTTGTACAAATGGATCAATAATGGTAATAAGTTTGTCTTAAAAAAAACTCTATGCTTAGGAAATAGATTGGTTAGCCTACATATTCAAAAAGTGTAGAATTTTTCCTCCTTTTTACTTACCTATATATGAAATATATAATTAGAAAAAAAAAAAATCTGTCGAGATTTCAACGGAAAATTTGGTTCTCGCAAAATGATTTGTCTATGTGTCTGTATGTGAACAAGATTTCTTAACGAAAAAAACTTCCGAGGTTGAAATTTTATATTTAAGCTAGGTACCCTCGTGGCTTGCACCTCAAAGCTTTTCAATAAAATCGGTCAAAGAGTTCTAGTACTTTACGGATGTAATTTTTAATTTTTTTTTTTTTTTTTGATTTTCTCAAAATTTGCTCTAACGATTTTGATTAAAATTTATAAAACAATTATTTAATAGAAATGTATTAACCCTTATCCTCTCTCTCCAAAAAAAAAAAATTGTTTGGGCTACTTTAGTCTTCTACTTTTTAGATTTTTTGGAATTTTTTCTTAATCTTTTCTAACAGTTTTGGTTAAATTAGCTGTACATATATTAATTAGATAATCTTTAAGATTTATTAATAATTTTTCACCTCAAAATAATGTATTCCCCCAATTTAGAATTTTAAGAATCCCATAGAAAATAGGACAACTCGTTGCCATGATAAGAAAATATAAAAATTCCTATGTTTGTTAATTTTTTTATAATATTGAAAATTGTTTAAAACAATAAATCTTTAGAAATGAAAAGTAAATTAAAATTGTGAACCGCCTACTTAGGTAGCTGACAGCACATAACACAATTTTCCTTACCTTAGTTAAAAGAAAGTTGTGTGATGTGCGGTCGTCCCACCAGATATTTATAAGATGTTTTGTAGTGTTATTTTAAAATTTG
>JAAAKE020165779.1:0-11756 GCA_010014785.2 Anisolabis maritima
ATATATTTCCTTAAATATAAACATTATTCAATCTAATGAACATTTCTTTATACGTGTATTATTTCACTAAAGTTAATAGTTGAAGCTATATTTTGATATTTTCAACTTGAAAAGTATCATCTCAGCTGAAGCCAAAAGTTAGTGAGTTCTTATTTTTTTAATAAAAATATTATGTAAAATTTTAAAATTGTAAAAAATCTCTATTCGTCAAACGATTCCGATACAATCTTGCCTACAGACGAAAAAACATTCATATACACAGAAAGTCAGGGAACCTCAATTTGTTGAGATCCGTTAAAATCTTGATTTTGAAAAACATAATGAATACAAAATTTGATTATATTAAACCCTCTCATTTTATAAGAAAGTAAAAGACAACAAATAAAAAAATGTTTATTCTTTTACTACGTTAGTTGAAGAGATATTTTGTATTTTTTTTAGTCCATCTATCATTCCTTTTGTTGTTATAAGAATTAATATTTTATTCTCTGAATAAAATTTCAAATCCATTTCCTTTTCTTTCTTTCTTTATCCTTCTCATTAAATCGCAAACTCTTATTTTGTCTGTTGACATTTTCATGACAAAGCAGGGTACTCAATTCCTCTAATGATTTATTATTATTTAATTCTAGACTAGGACTAAAAGCTTCTTCAGGGTCACTCATTGCAAATGCTTTTTATATGAACTCCGATCAATGATAAAGTAACGTCCTCTGGTGAAATTGTCTTGTTTAAATAATGTTCCAATTGACCTGGTTTATTGATTTCATATGAGGCCAATATTTTCTTCGAGTATTAGATTTTTTTTCTTTTTTCATTAATTTTCTTTTAAAACATTAAGGAAAAGGAAAAGGAGATTCTTTCAGAAATGAAAATTAGAAAGTGTTATTGAACAATTAATAATTGTTTTTTAGATTTAATTTCATATATAATTTATAAATTATTCAAAATATATTCATTAAAGCTTTACTTTGTATAAATTAAATTTTGAAGCCCATCATGCTTTAGAGCAGTGGTCTCCAAAGCTGATTAAGTGTTCAAGAAGGTGCAAAACAACATTTGAAAGAAATGTACCAATGTTATAGTACTTAATATTTCCATTAGTAACACTTAACTCATACTATTAAAATAAAAATTAAATTCATATTAGAAATATTTGTTTTGTTTTTTATTGACAGAGTTCGCAATTAAAAAAAATTTGGAGGCCCCTGCTAGAGGGTTCGCTGGTACTTTTGGGAAACAAATAATAAGGATTAAAGGATTTTTTCACTATAAGCTTTTGGCAAAGTGACCAACCCAAAAAATTATAGCAGATGTTCGTACCAATCAATTTTGTATTTAATAATTTCAAAGAATGTAATTTAGCTTTTAATTTGTTTGAAATATGAATGTCATATGGCTAAGTTAAAATATTTATATACTAAATGTATCAAATCAAAACCACATGTTAAAATGGATTTAAGCAAGAGTGTAATTAAGATTATAAAAATAAAAATTATTATTTTTTAAAAATATATTGTTTCATTAACAAATATATTTTTATTTTAATCCACTGATTTATTTTCTTTAATTTGGAGTTATAACGAGGTTCCTCCTCTATCCTTATCATCCCCTTTTAAGGTTAAACCTAGGTACCGCCTTCTCCACTAAACAGTCCAGATCATAACCCAAAATATTATATAAAGCTATGTTTCAATAATTTTATTATGCCATTTACTACAATAATAGCTCCTAGCCTAAAATACGACCATGCATATATGAAAATATTAATTATTTAACTATTTATATTTCTCATATATCATTTAACTTTCTTATTATTTTTTCTAAACAATTTTTTAAATTTGTAGATATTATGAGATTGAATTAATTGATATATTTTGATTGCTTTGAAATTTAAAATTAATGAATTTGATTGTTAATTAATTATAAAAATATAAAATTTGAAGGAAGAATATAAAAATGTTTTCTGTTATATATTATAATAATCACATGATTCTTGTTTGCAAAAAAAAGTAAAATATACATACATAAACTCAGTTATGGGTGTGATACACGTACTTCTAACATTCTTCTATATATTATATAATTTTATTTAAGGCTGGAAAACTCTTTATAAATTCTTGAAGGTGCTTTTAAGATAAAATTGATTCTGAGTATTTTTATATTGAACAAATGATTTAAAAATTAATAATTAAAAGATCTTTTAGAAAATTTCATCTGTAAAAAATTTTTTAAATCATCATGATATCTTTGAGGTTGTTATGAAGACTAGTAGAAATATTTTTATTTTCATTTACTTTCTCCTTTTTTAATTTCACACGCTAACAAAAAGGCAAAAATTATTCCAGCAACCTGGAAAAAAAATTTAATAAAGATAATTATAAAAGGTAAAAAAAATAATGGGCCACCCATATTCCCTTTTTCAAGATGCTATGATTGGAAACCTTTAATATTGTTTATCAAATAAACTTGGGCAAATATTTGTCTCAAATAATCTATAATTATTCAATTTTAATCCGCAACAGAGCATTCTTCATTATTGAATAATTTCTTTAAAATTATATAGTATATTAGTATAGTATATATAATTAAAATTATAGAGTTGCGTCATGAATAAAAAGATTCTCACCACTTTGTTTAGGAAAAGATATTTCCAACAGTGAGCTCGACACTTTGGCCAAAAACAAACATGTCTCAAGCAAACGCAGAGAGAATATGAGAAAGCTTACCTTCCTTTCCTCCTGTTTATATCATAGAGAGAGAACCAATTAGAATTTTATGAATAAATAAGGATATTCATTAAATCTTTTCAGAAATGAAAAAGAAATTTTAAAAAAAATTTAAAAAGATTAATTTCGAGAGGAGAGCTTAAATCTGTCTTAATTGGCCCGGGTTCATTCCCCCTCCCTTTACATCTTTGGCTATTAGATTTCTACAAGTTCTTTATATATAATACTGTAAACTTCTGCATTTTCAAAGTCTATGGAACCAATTTTTTGCGATTATTCATTTCTCAAGCTCAAGGTCAAGATATTTTTAAAATGTTATTTCAAATAAACATTCCTTTCAAGGTCATATTAATTATCTAAAAAATTTCCCTCACATCAGAGATCTTGAGAAGTGGAATAGAAAGAATATCAATTTTAAGGTAAATGTTTCTCCGAATGCTTCAAAATAAAATATTGTTTAATAAAAAATTATTTAATGGAAAAATTGCATTATGGAGTTAGAAAAGCCTAATCATACCCATGATGAAGTGTAGTAAAGGTCCGCAAGAATTTGGATATAAGACAAGGCATTTGCCCGATTTTGAAAAAAATTAAACTTACAAAGATAAAGAAACATTGGTCTATTGAATTTCTTAGAAAGCGATTAATTTCATTTCTTTTCAAAAAAAATCAGATAAATTTAAAAAATAAATGAAAAACAAATCAGTCACTTCACAGTCAAATCACTTTATATTTTTCCATATTATTTGTGTTGCCTCTCCACCTCCCAAGCCAAAACAGAAATCCCTGCTCTCAACCCCCAAAAAACATGTTTTTCAAGGTCTCAAAATTATCAAATAAAAATCGGACCTAACCAACTTATTATAACATTTATATAAAGAGAAAGAGGGAGAACATTCTACACCTGCTTAATTCTTTTTAATAAAGGCTATTAAAATGTGGGAGAATAATTAAAATATTGAATTTATAAAGTTTTTTTGAAGGTTATTAGGAAAGGGGGATTGAGTCCTTCCTTCCTTTCCTACGATATTGCTATATCCCTGCTGTATGTCATGCTAAAGTATTTAAACATGCTGAGTTTAGAAATGGAATTCCCAGCTTGTTTTATTTAAAAATAATAACTTTTATCGATTATTTATAATAAATATAATAGTTTCTAAGTTAATGGAAATTTTTTAATTTCTGGATGTTGTCTTTCAATGCTTAATAAAAAATTATATAATTTTCAATCTATTACAAATTTATAAATTTCCAAAATGTGTTAATTATTTAGAAATTATTTATCTTGATTATTATAATATCATATTATTATAAAATCTTTTCCATGAAAATAAAATAAAAATTAATGAGAAATTGTATTACTCGTAGGTCTCAAATATCGATATAAAAATCATTACTTTATAAATGACATATTTCGTTTTAATGTAGATCAATGTTTTAGGGAATTATTATCATATTGGACTCAAAGAGTAAAAGGTGGATCCTAAACGCAATATTTTTAGACAAGAATTTCAATTTTTCAATTTTCAATAGATTTTTTTTACAATTTTGTTTCTCCATTTTTTTCTTCAAAATCTACTTGAATTCTTTTTGTAATTTTACATTTGTATTAAAAATTTCAATTTTTTTTTTTTTTTTTTTTTTGCTCACCTTTCTTCAATGATACAAATATATCATTTTCTAATAAAATTAAAAATATATTAAAAATTTCATAATTTTTTTTTTACCTCAATGAATGCAATTCCAATTCCTATCCCCATAATAACTTTTGCAGATTTTTCCACTTCCATTTTGAGTTTATTCAGACATCCCTCAGAGTATGGAGGTTTATCACGATTTTTATTTTCAAAACATGAATTCGGAACTTCTATTTGATTTGAAATCCAATCTTGAGCTCCATTAGACAATCCGCAACAATCAAGCTAATAGAGATAATGAATAAGATAATTTTACATTTTATTAAAAAAAAAAACATAGATCTCAATTAGAGGTGAAATTTCGATTGGATTTATATTAAATTAATTTATTTCCCCCCTCCCTGTGACAGAGAGGTTAAAGATATTGACATTGTCAGTATTGATCACCTTCAAAGCCAAGGGATATGGGTTCGGATCCCAGGCATTCCGATGTAAATTTATATAAATCATTTGGATATCAATTGGAATAAATAAACATGCCTGGATAACATTAATATATAGTGTATTGTTGTATTTAAACATACCACAATACACTATATTGTATTTAAACATACAACAATACACTATATGGTCTGAGAGGCTGAAAAGACTTTTAAAAAAAATTTGTTTTTTTTAACTCTTTTTCGGCATCTGAGGCCATTTAGACTCCGTCCTTATTTATTTAAATTTATTGGTAGCAAATATAATTAATAATAATAATAATAGTAATAAATAAATTTTTGTCGGAAAAAATTTTCTTCATTATTCAAAATGAATAGGAAAGAATCAAATTTTATTATCTTGCCTGAATCGTCAGTAAGTTTAAAAATCGGATACCAAATATCTTTTTTTATCTATAAAGACATATATACATGTTTTTTAGTTTTTTAAATTTTTTATCGTTAGTTAAAATAATTAATTAATAGTATTATCAGGATTAGTGTCAAGAAACATTTTTGCAAATAATAATTTAATGATCTAGCTTTAGATCAGGTTGTTCAGATCTCAAGCAGTACGAAAATTTATTTAAATAAATTGAATACCAATTGATATAAATAAACATGCCTAGATATTTTATTTCGTATAAAATAAAAGATTAAAATTGTTTAACGTCTATATTGTTAAAAAGACTAAAAAAAAGGGTCATGTTTAAATAATTTAATAAATTAATTTTCAAATTCAATATGGAATGGGAGTTTCCCTTTATGTCTTGAACCAACTGGACCATTTCTCAATTATTTTGTTTTAACAGTTTTCAATATGAATATGGATAGTAAATGTTAATTAAAAGGGGAGAATATAATGATTTCTTAACACCACTTACGTTAGATTGTACAGAATCCCAAAATTCTCTGTCAGTTTGCTTTTCCTTATAATCTTTCATTGAATCTCCAAGACCCTTTGTGATCAAATTAGAAACATCTTTTTTAGCTACAGCTCCTGCAATTCCCACGGACAACTCAACAATGAATATGATGATCAGGCATACGGCGAACTAAAATTTATTATTATGTTAAACAAAAATAAAATGTGTTTTATTAATAAAGTTTAGTTACCGCAATAAGCATCTTGTAACTTTCTTTGATGGCACCACAACAACCTAGAAAAGCTATCAAAAATATAATAATTCCGGCAATGATGAGAACAATTGGTGGACCAAGGATGCTGCTATCAAGAATCTCATTGTATTCCTGAACATGCGAAAGAACATATGCGCCGACAGCAATGATCACAATCCCCGATATCTAAAATAAACGATGAACAATTACATTAATATTTAAATTATATGTTCTTATTAATTTATTATTAATTATCCTTCTTCTCGTGTACTTTCCAATAATCATGCAAAGGTATTAAAAAATATTTATTGATTTATGAACCAATTCGACCATTTGTAATCAACGAAGAATTATACGGTAATTTAATAAATTTCACTACAATTTGAAAAACCTGTTATGATATGCCTTATTAAAAAATAATAATTTCTTATAACATATTTTTAATTGTAATAATAATATAAAAGATATTTTTTCTTCTTTAATAATTTAATAACATTTACCAAAAAATGAATTATCAAATCAATAAATATGTAAATTATTTTAAAAAAAACCTCCGAGACCATATAGACTTTAAATATACAATACAATATATATTAATTAAGACACATGTTATCCAGACATGTTTATTTATACCAATTGATATCCAAATGATTTAAATAAATTTTTATCGGACTGAGATCCGAACCAATATCCCTTGGCTTTGAAAGTTATCAATACTGACAAGGTCAATATCTTTAACCTCTCTGCCAAAGGGAGAGGGGAGAATTATTATGGGGTTGTTGTTAGTTGACAAGAAATAAATACCCCCCGTGGTTGAGAGGTTAAAGATATTGACATTGCCAAGGGGTGTTGGTCCGGATCCCACGTAGTCCATGAAAATTTATTTAAATCAATTGGATAACATTTGATGTAAATAAACAAGCCTAGACAATCTGTATCGTAATATATATAATTCTAATTGTTTAAAGTCCTTGCCCTCAGATGCCAAAGAGACTTAAAATAAATAAATAAATTAATTAAACAATTTTGTCAGCTTAATTGTATGATATATATTATATATATATATTAATGTATATTGGGGGGCTCCCACTTTGTTTCTTGTTAAAACAAGTAGATTTTTTACAAAAAAACAAAAACAAATGAAAAGCTCAAAAATAGAGAAAGACATTGTCATTCTTAATTTCTTAAATTATTATTTAAATCTGCCTCTATGTGTTGAAATATTTTAGTTTCTATTATCGATATAAATAAAGAAATAAATTCCTTAAAACAAAAGCGACTCAGTTTAGTTTTTGGGAAATTATTTGCAATTAATTTTAAATTAAATAAAATTTAAATGAAAGACAAAATATCGCCCCGATATATTTTTTTTGTTTTAGTCCTCGTTTCGGGGGCTAGTATAATAATATAATACCTCCCGCAATCATCATAAATATTGCAAAATCACAATATACATATGCAACCAATATGCATCATGTAACAACAAAGCTAGGCAGCGTGTGAAAAAATTTCTAAACTACTGCAGAAAAGAAGGAATTATTAAAATTCTTGAATTATGATTTTAATAGGAAAAGCGTGAAATAGGTGAATTTTAGATACCTACAGCGGAAATTATTATTTTCGAACTAGGTTAGGTGAAAAATGTGAATCGATAATAATAAGCTTTTGCCTCGGTCCTATAGTTGTTGGCGCTCTGGGTTAGCTGAACTTCAACGCCTTTTTTAAGTTAAAATTTATTAAATTTAATTTTAAATTTTTTTTGAAAGATCCTTGATGGCGCGCCTAAGCACATGGCATCCCGGATAACTGTTCGAGTTGCCGGTACCTTGAGCCGGCATTGACATCGGATATGTATTATTAATAGTTCTCTTAGAATAAAAAAATGTTCATATTAATAAATAAATTACATTTTCATTTTAAACGTTTTATTTGTAAGTTTTTTTTATGAGTTTTTTTCGGCATCTGTAGCTACTTAGATTCTGTCCTTATTTATTTTTACCAAATGGTAGCCAACATAATATAAATAAATTTTTGTCGTTCAGTTATTAATGTATATAACAGTGAAAAATTCAACTTAAAAAAAAAAAATTTCAATATTTATATGTATATATTTTCTAAAAGATAGGTTTCCTCTCTCTGTGACCAAGATGTTAAAGATATTTGCATTGTCAATATTAATAATCTTAGAAGCCAAGGGGTGTGGGTTCGGATCCGATAAATATGCCTGGATAATACGTTTCGTTAATAATATTATATACACCGTTTCAAGTCTATATTGTCACAGATGCCGAAAAGACTAAAAAAAAGATAGTTTTGAAAGATCTGGTTTCAATAAATTTGAAAATAAACTTAATATTTAAATTAAATTCTAATTATTGTGACGGTATAAATATACTAGGTGAGGAATTTCTTTTTGGAATATTCCACCATGAGTGTATTGCATTTAATAATGCTTAATTTTGAAGGGGCAGTAAAGCCCTAGGAAGGGGATTCCTTCTTTATTTTTAAATCGAGTTATCTTTTATTCAAATTTAGCTTCCTTTAGTATTAATAATCAAAAAATAAAACATCTCAGAAGACGACTTCCATCCTCTTAAAAATCGTTTTTTTTTTTTTTTTTTTTTATCCAATTTAAATAAAACCCATATATTAATATGAAAAAGAAAATTGCACTCCTCAGGGAAGGAATATTTTGGATTATTTTCTTTGTAATGTATAATTATAATAAGCCGACTTTCGAGTTTTTATTAATGATTTTTTCAGTGAAAATAAATAACCTGTTTTGTATTTTTTAATACAACAGTGTGTGAAATTGTATACAAAAATAATGCCTGAATGGCTAAAGTTATTGGCCAAAAAATAATGAGAAAAAAGACAAGACTTGTCCTTCAATCCAGAAAACAATTGAAAGCTTTATATGCAACCGAAATTATAATAAAAATAATGGAATATATATATGTATATTTTTTTTATTATATTTTTTATAATAATTATTAACCTTTTTATTTTGTCAAAAATTTTCGTAGATGTTTATGGTGTATAAAAGTATTTTTGAAGATCAGAATAGCAATACTTATTCAGAAGTATTATTATAAAAATATCCTCATTCATTTTGTGCTTTATAATATAACGTTTTCTTTATTTTTACTCTATGACTCTTGACTTTTATAAAATGAAATATAACTGACCCGGACAAATATGATATATCAATATTTCGTAATCTAATTTGAAAATGAAATAAAATTTATAGCATGTAGATTTTTCATTTAAAAAAAACGTGCAATTTTTTATTCTTTAATTTTGTAGTGAATCGATTAGGTTTGTTTTTCATACATATTGTATTGCACAACTGTTATTTAGATTGATGACATCACTTTTAATGATGAGGTTATAATGGAATTTTTAATTTCCAAAGGTTGCTTCTAATCATTCTTTATTGAATAACTTCCAAATATTTTTTTTAGAACATAATTATTTGTACAACAAATACAAACAACTTTTAATAAGACATGAAATCAATAATTTAAAAAAAATTGGAATGTAAAAAGTAGAAAATAATCCATTTTTACTTTCTCTTACCTATATGAAATATATAGTGAGAAAGGATTGCGTTCGCAAAAAAAATCGATGTTGAGATTTCAAAGGAAATACACGGTCTGACATCCCCTGAGTTAAAAAAAATGGTTCTTGTAAAATTGTCTTGGTGTGAGCAAGATTTCTCAAAAATACAAAAACATACTAGGCTGAAATTTTATCTGAAAGCTTAAACCCTTGTTGCTTGCACTTCTAAGTTTTTTATTCTCTATTATTAATATTTTACAAAAAAAAAATTCCTTAATATTTTTCTTACGTTCTTGAATCAATATCATCATCACACAACTTTCTTTTACCTAAGGAAAATTGTGTTATGTGCTGTCACACGAGATTTTTTGTGTCGGGCCTCCTTGGTATCCGGTCTAAATTTTATTTAGCTTTTATTTTTAAAGATTTTTTGTTTGTATGCATTAATCAATTATTAAAATTATAAAACAAGATTAATTTAAATTAATTTAATTTAAAAAATATGATTAATTAATGTACTAGTACTCTTTGGCCGATTTTATCGAAAAGATTCGATGTGCATGCGAAGAGGGTATCTATTAGCTTAAATATAAAATTTCAGTCTCGTACGCTTTTTTTGTTTTTGAGAAATCTTGTTCACAGTCAGACAGACATAAACATTTTGCAAAACCCAGACCTCAAAACGTGTATTTCCATTGAAATTTCGTCATCGATTTTTTCATATTACTTTCACTATATATATATATTTCAGGTAAGAGAAAGTAAAAATTGATTTTCATTTATTTAATCAATAATAATTATAGTATTAATATAATAATTATAAAAAATTTTAAGAGGTATGATATTTTTTATTTTTATAAAATTTGTTCTGAAATTTCTCTGATCAAAAACGCAATAAAAATATGTTAGGTAATGATGGGATGGGTGCATTGACCAGCTGTTTTGAAACTTTACATCATATAATTGCAGATAATTCGGTTGGCCTCAAACTGAACTATTATCAATGCAAAATATGATTCGTTGATGGGCCTTCGTCTAACAATGTAAAAGCATGTGCTAGGAGAGTTGAGGGTCGACTATCGGAGCATTTGCTCACAAGGTTAACTGCACTGAGTGATATTTTTTATTTTTATTTTTTTTTGTTATTTTTAAATTCAATATAAAAATGTTAATCAATGAAATAATTTTTTTTTCTTGGAAAAAATTCCAAAAAAAAAATATAGTCTATTTTGTTATCAAACCTGGCGTAATCAGACACCCACCCTATCCTCCGAGACCTTGAACGTTTTCTTTTTAATAAAAGATATTGTTTGAATTGAAGTTTGAGTACCAATTGTTGATTACCCTCATAGATTCATTTGTTTCTCCTCCAACAAAAATTTGAAATCACACCACTTTGTAATTAAAATATTTATTTTTAAGAGAATGTTTTGTATTGAATTTTAATTATCATATACCTCCTTCTTAAATAAACTTTAACCATGCATCTTATATTAAAATGTAGGGAAGGGTAAAAAAAAAAGGTTTAGAATAAAAATTAAATTTTCCATGAATATTTTGCGTTTAACTAATATACTATTTTATATAAAAAGAAAATTAATAATAATATTTTAAAAGTCAATATTCTATATCAGCCTTATGCATCTTTTTCTCTTGGGCCACATTCATTTGTTTTCTAGTCAAGAGAGCGGCATCTGGGAGGGGCCCATCTCTATCCTCCTCCAAAGCCAAAAATACAAAATTCAGCATAAAATTTCAATTTCAAGTTTAAATGGAGAATCATTTAAATAATAATCATTTGCAAAAAAAAAAGAAAAGATAATTAAAGAAAATTTATTTGTCCCCTCTCCCCACCTGCTTCTAATCAAGAATAAGTAACCTGTTAAAAATACCTTCTGCAAAGGTGTTTGACATTTACTGTTATAAATTTCTAAATATGAAATTCGAAAATTGAATTCAAAACATCTCGGCTGTTTTTTAAAAAAAATTTTATCAATCAAATATAAAGAAAATCCCATTTAAGGCAGGGTCGTTAAAATGCTGAAACATTAGTTTTCCTGGATTTTCAAAAAAAAAAAAAATTAATACAATCTTTTGCAACTGCAAAATTCAATCACTAGAAACTGTTTTTCAAATGAAAAAAAATTTTTTTTTAGTATTGGGTTGTTCGGAAAGTCATTTCGTTTTTTTTGGGGAACATGAAAGACAGTTTTCGTATAATGAATAAATAT
>JAAAKE020165790.1:0-29992 GCA_010014785.2 Anisolabis maritima
ATTTTTTTTTTTTTTTTTTTTTTTAATTTTATACACAACTTTTTTACTTTTAATATTTAAAAAAAAAATTAAATAAACCCCATTATAATTAATAATTTTTTGATTTCTAAAAATCTTCCTATTTCAGTTCTTTTTAGGCCTCTAAAAAGGGTAAAATATTTTTATAGATAAATTTATTTTAATTTTTATTTACATGGTGTTCGGATATAAACTATATAAATTCAATATTTTTTAAACTTTTAGATCCTCTATAAAAAATCCTGCTAACACAATCAAGTGGAAATGTAAGAAATAATAATGGCATTTATATTAAATATATAAGGAGTTTCAAATCTAAAAAAAAAGGTTTTCTCTCGTTTTCAGGAAAAAAAATACTTTTGCACATATCTTATAATTAGTTATATATTGAAAATTAAACTTAAAATACCTCCCAACTGCATAAGCCTGTGGTTCCTTGAGATATTATTTGTCTTTTCTCTTTTAAAATGATCCGTTTTAGCCCACATTTATTAATTAAATAATGTACAAAGTGATCGTTCGACTCTCTCATTAATAATAAATCATTTAATTTTAGATATAATTCCGATATAACTTCACATGAATTAATTTCTATCTAAAAAAAAGAAAGTTATTAATAAAATAATAATAAAAAATTAATAAATATATTATTTACTTCTGATATCAAACCCTTTAAAAAGGCAAGTTGATAAGAAGATTTTATAGGAAATTTATTTAACGAATCATGTTTCAATGTATTTTTTAAAATTTCTTCTTGCCATTCAGGATCTCCAAAAATGATGTCTTGAAAATAATCCTAAAATAAAAACAATATTAATAAAGATGATAGAAATAAATAAATAAATTGATTTGAGGGTATATACTTATATTTGTGTTTTCACAAAATCATGCAAAAATCATTTTTTGTACTCTATAATTTTTTAAATTTTGCCAAAACATTAAAATCTTTTAAAAATCTACATATTATAATATATGTCAATATATTAAAATATTTAATGTTTTATAATTCATTAAATATATAATCTATATATATATATACATGAATGATGAAAGTGGAGATCAAGTAGAGCTCTTGCCTGGACTTTTTTCTAGTGTTTTTTTTCTAGAGTATTTTGATGAGTAATTTGTTTCGAACTTATACTTTATCTTTACAAATAATCCATTTCATTATTAGGAGAATATTACAAACAATATTAATGCAACTCCAGAAATATTAGAGGAAGATTACAAACCAATATTGTATATTTCTATTTTATTAAATTTGCTGCAATTTTCTGTTCTGTTAAGAGTAAGATTCCAAAACGTTTTCTACTAATATTTTTATTCCTTTCCATATCTCATTTCCCAAATAGTCAAGGAGAGTTTGAGTTTTGAAAGCTAATTTTTCAAAAACAAATTGAAAAGCCATTTCTGAGAATTATCACCATAAAAATAAATTAAAGAATTTACTTAATTAAATAGTTTCAAGACATTTGAATGTTAGAGAGTAATATTCAATAAAGGTATCGAGTTTTTATGGACTAATTTATAGTCAATAACGTATTTTAAATAATTATTAGTGAGTATTTTTGCTAATAAATAAATAAAGAAAATAATTTCACCTTCCAAATAATTGTTTTTACTGGCTTATAAGAAAAAAAATCTTGCTGAATTTTTAATGAATTGTAAATAATAGACATAATTATAAATAAAATATAAGATATCTGGTTTAAAACTTATCATGAATTGGAACTTGATTTGTAACCTGTTTATATCCTCATGTCCAATGTCAGAAATGACTTGAAGGCGGGAAACTATTTAAATTCAATTAAACCATTTTTTTTCCTTTATTTATTTTACATTCTAGTTTCTTTTTTTTTTTTGTAGAAAAAAAATAAAGAGAGCTTGTGGATTGTGCATAAACAAATTTGGAAAATACGATAAATACAGAACCGAGGGAAAGGGGTCCCTATTTAAGTAGTTTCGAAATCTTATCTAATATCTTTTTTTTAATTGTTCATGGTCCGTCTATTTTCTTTTTTTCCGTTTTGGCCAATTTTTCTCATTTAAAAATTTAATCTCAACTCTTTTAAAATGTGCCCTCCTTGGTGCATGGTATTTTTTATCATTTATATGTTGATAACTTCATATAAAAACATTTCTAACCTAACCTTACCTGAAACTTTGGGGGGGAAGAAAAGTATTATTATTTTAACCTCAATATATACAAAATATTTCATCATATTGACTCATTTGAAATTAATTAATTATTATTAAATTTAAATTATTTAATATTTCTTTTTTATAATACTAACTATAACAATGTGTTTCTTTAATTCTTATTTCCCATTTTGAGAATTTAATTCATAGATAATATATGGCATGAGCAAAATACAAAATAAGATATAAACATATCTAAGAGAAAATCATATTTTAACATAACGGCAATGAGAAATAAATTATTGAGAAACCATAATGTTTTTACACTCTTACAAAATTATTACAAGAATCCCGTTAAAATCAGGTACGTTTTCTTACAGCCTCTAACTTATAAAATATTTTGAATTACTTTCATATTCTTTATTTTTCAGTTAATCTCAAACATATATATACAATGACTAAACTTTCTATTTGTTATAACAAAAATATAATTTTAGACAAAGGACAAAATTGGACAAAAATCACAAATAACAATTATATAATAGAAAAGAAAGTTTTTTTTCATGACATCAAGTACGAAGATCTTCAAAATGTTTCGTTGAATGAAATGAAAACTTTACTTAAAAACAATCAAATAGATTTTGAAGAGGGTTATACTTGTTTATTAACTAAATGTCCATTTTGCCAAGATTTTAAAAAGACCAAAAGCTTAAATAATTTATTCATAAATAAACACACAGGTGCTTTGCTTTTAATTATTGTTATATTATTACCGAAGTTACTTTCATGCCATTCTACAGATTATTATTGTCTAATGAATCCAAAAAAAAAGTTATTCAGACTAATGTTTCTCACAAAAGCCGGTTTCATATGAATATTTGGAGGAAAAAAAAAATAAAATAAATAAAGTATTTATGAAAAATGTTATCATTGAAAAATCTGAATTTTTACTGTTTAATAATTAGAAAACCGCCTTAGTCATTTGCACATAGTCATATTTTTATAAAACATCTGAGAGATTACATTTAATACTATAATTTTAGAAAGGTGTGGAGTAGAAGTCTGTTGATCGGGTGAATGGGGACTTATATATATTTGAATAATAATATTATAAATTTTACAGGTCATTTTTTATGTGGATCTTGTCAAATCTGGGGCCAATGGCAGCAATTAAGCAATATAATAACAGGAATAACAAAAGACAGTGATATTGCATCTTTGAAACAAAAAATTATTACTGAAATTAATCAAATTTCTAAGCAATGGATCAAAATAACCAAGAGCTCTATTCCTTTAACTTCACTTAAAGAGGAAGAAATTTTTACTATACTTAGAGGATTCAATTTACCTGTAAAGTTAAATAATAAAAATTAATCACTAAAATGCATTCTAATAATAATCATACATTTGTTTTCAGGAAGTAAAAAAAATAAATTTAGAACTTTATACTATGTATATCAATACAGAAAAAGATAAACTTTATTTTCCATTAAAATCTATTAATGGAAATGTTTGTGGCTATAAAGTTATTCAGATAAATCTTCTAGAAGAGGATACATTTCCAAGAAAAAAATGCTTCGGATTGATAGCTATTAAACATGGAAGAGCAAATAAAAATGATGCAATAATTGTTTCCAAGATTTCAGATGCTTTAGCTTTGTCGACATCAAAAATAAATTGTAATATTATTTGTCTTCCATATGGTAATATATTTTTATAATTATAGTAATATTGCTAGAAAATTGCCCCTCTCCCTCCGAAATAGCCACCACTAATACTTTAACATATCATCCAAAATATTTTTCCTTTACTACTAATTTTTTAATTTATTATATATATATTTTTAGGTTTATCTTCATTACCTATTGAAATTTTACCTTACTTGGAAAGGTTTAATAAATTAACTCTTTGGTTTGAAAATAATACTAGAGAATGGGAGGTTTCTAAACATTTTGCAAAAAAATTAAATGAAAAGAGATGTAATTTTCTACGTCCTTTTCTATCAAATCCTTCACCACTGGTTGCATACAAATCACAACAAGATTTGAAAGAATTATATTCTAATTCTCATCCCATCTGGCACAAATCTATAATAACATTTGAAAATTTAAGAGAAGAAGTTTTACTGGAATTTCAAAACATCGATAAGGTTTTTAATAAATATTAATTTAAAAATCCGAATTATATTTTAATATTTATATATTATATTTTACATATTGTATAATATTTATTCTTTAGGTTCAAGGAATTAAATGGAAAAGATTTCCCCCTTTAAATAAGTTTTTAAGAGGTCACCGGCGCGGAGAATTAACTGTTCTAACTGGACCTACTGGAAGTGGAAAAACAACTTTTGTTAGCGAATATTCATTAGATTTAGCTATGCAAGGAGTAAACACTTTATGGGGAAGTTTTGAAATTCGGAATGCGCGATTAGCTAAAACTATGCTTAAACAAATGGCTGAAATTGATTTTGAAAATCATATTGATCAATTTGACTATTGGGCAGATCAATTTGAAAAGCTTCCAATATATTATTTAACATTTCACGGTCAACAATCTATCAAAACTGTGATGGATACATTAGAACATGCTATTTATATTCATGATATTACTCATACCATAATAGATAATTTACAATTTATGATGGGAATAAGTTCGGAAATAAAAGCCGATCGTTTTTGGAAACAAGATCTCATAATATCCAATTTTAGAAATTTTGCTACTAAGAAAAATTGTCACGTTACTTTAATAATACATCCCAGAAAAGAAAGGCAAGAAGATGACTTAACAATTAATTCAATTTTTGGAAGTGCCAAAGCTGTTCAAGAATCTGATAATGTTCTTATAATTCAAGATAAAAGGCTTCTCTCAGTCAAAGGAAGAAAGTACTTACAAGTAAGATTATCATTTTGATTTTTATGTTAAAGTCTTGTATTTCTCATCATCCAACTAAATTTTTAGGTCGCTAAAAATCGATATTCGGGTGATTTAGGAATAATGCCCTTAAATTATAATAAAGAATCATCTAGTTTTGCCATCAAAAAGAAAAGTGAAAATACACAGGAATCTAAAGCACTTTCAAAAGAAGACATCCATTAATACAAAATATTATGGAAGAGGGAAATTTTTCTTAATCTTCGAATCATTTTCATTCATCTCTCAAATCTTCCAAGTGATCAATCATCTTTAAAATCAGAAACCTAAAAAAGAATAAAATTCTTTTGTAAGATCGCGAGAGGTTTACTTGATCTACTTATCTTCTTAGCGTTAATAATGAAAAATTTATGGTTGATTAAAAATATGGTCAAATTGAGCGATGTAAAGAGTAAACTTCAGCTTATATTTTTAAAATTTTTATTTTTTTCATCATACCAAAATTTACTAAAATAAACTTAAAAAATTTTTTAATATAGGCCTAATTTAAAATTAATCAAATAAAAAATATTTTTGTAAAATTTTATATAAATATTATATATTATATATTGTATATACAATTTTTAATATTATATTAATAGTAAAAAAAAAAGTTATTGCTTTTTTTAAATGAATATTCATTGAATAAATATTTAATTTTTAATTATCTTCTTTGAATTTTCTTGAATATTTAATATATTCTTTGAAATGCCTAGAATATCCCTCCATTAATTTGTTCAGATGAAAACAGACAGGACATACAACTTTAAAATAATTTAAAATGTTGTCCTGTCAAAAAGTATTTTTCTTATTGTTTTTACTCCTTGTATGTAAAGTGTATTGTGAAAATTTTCCACTTAATCTAAAAAATAAATTACCAACGGTACTTATTACAATATTTGCTAGAAATAAAGAACATACTCTTCCTTATTTTTTGACATATATTGAGAGGTTAGATTATCCTAAAGATCGAATTTCTCTATGGTAAGTAAAAATAAATGTAGTAGGGTGATTTTAAATTTGTTCTATATTTTAAAAAATGTCAATTTTATTTAGTTTAATTAAATATAACCCCAGATTTTTATTTTTAAAAAATGCGCGAATTTTGAAAATATTAAATGTCAAATTACTCTCTCATTTTGTTTTAGGATAAGAAGTGATCATAATGAAGATAATACTATAGAAATATTAAAAACATGGCTATTATCAGTTAAAGGAAAATATCATTCAATAAGTAGTGAAATGCTTTCATCTCCTCCGGAAAGACATCTAGATGAAAGTGGACCTGCTCACTGGTCTCCTAAAAGATTTACACATATGATTCAATTAAGAGAAGAAGCCCTACGAGCAGCCAGACACATGTGGGCAGACTTTATCTGGGTAATAATAATAAACTTCATATTAAAAAATAGGATTCTTTTTTTACAAATCAGGCAACGTTCTTCTGTATTCCTAATGTAGAATTAACAGTTTTTTTTTAATGAATCAACATATCAAAATAAATTTCACAAAGTTTGTTGTTAGAACTTTTTGTATTCTAGATACATTTCAATTAAAAAAACAATGATAAAAATATTTAGATGAGGAGGAGATTACTCAAGGAGAAGTGCAGCTTATAAAGGAAGAAGATTAAAAAATATTTTCCCTTTCAGTGCCAATATTTTGAACAGATTATACCAATGATAACCACGACCTGGGTTCGAAACGTCACCATTAAAAGAGAAAATTCTTTTTTAGCTTCTTCCTTTAGCTATCCTTTGGCAGTTTAGCTTTTCTTCTTTTATTATATAAATATTTATATATATACAATCAGATGAATTAAATGATGGTTTAATATTTGAGAAATATTTCACCTATTTTCGCTAGTCTGCTGGAATATACAATATATAATTTAAAAATCTAGTATAATATACAATATATAAAATTAATATTTGCAAAAAGTACCATTATTAGAAAAAAAAACATTAGTAGAAATACAAAAAAAATTAATAACAAAATTTCAAAAAATAGGTATTTATAGATATTTTCATTTGCTTGTAATTATAAGATTAATTTTGAAGCACTAATGATGTTCAGATTTTCTAATTCTTCCGGATCCAGTAATTTTATAAATTGGAGAAAGAATGGGAGGACTTTCCTTTCCCTCCTCTCTTTTTTCGAGTGGAATATTTTCCAATCCCCACCACCCATCTTAATAGTTAAATATGAAACACTGAGTTGCAGAATCCTATTCCTGTATTTTCTCTCTGCTCTCATTTAATAATTTTAAAAAATCTGAAAATCTAATAGCGACTTCCGAGACACCTAAATAAATAAATTTTTATATTTTCAGTTCATAGACTGTGATGCTTTTTTAACAAACAATCAAACTCTAAAAGAATTAATTAAATTGGACCATACCGTTATCGCACCAATGCTTAAATCTGATGGAATGTATTCCAATTTTTGGTGTGGAATGACCGAAG
This sequence comes from Anisolabis maritima, assembly GCA_010014785.2. NCBI lineage: Eukaryota > Metazoa > Arthropoda > Insecta > Dermaptera > Anisolabididae > Anisolabis > Anisolabis maritima. Next base: position 7,536 of record JAAAKE020165790.1, read on the forward strand.
ATTATTATTACCTTCGAACAGACGAATATAAACCTACATTAACTAGATCAAGAGTTGGATGTTTCGAAGTACCCATGATACACTCGGCAGTTTTAATCGATTTAAGAAAAGAATCAAGTTCTAATCTTACTTTTGTGCCTGAAAATATTCCCGAATATAAAGGTCCCCAAGATGACATAATTTCATTTGCCCTTTCAGCCAATATATCGGGTGAGTTAAACCCCACATTATATTTACTAGATAGTATCATATTTTAATAATTTTTTCCTTTTTTAAAGGAGTACCATTGCATATATGTAATCAAGAAATTTTTGGATATATCTTAGTACCTTTAGATCAAAATGATTCTCTAAAAGATGATTTTCTACAACTAACAAATTTAAAACTCGAGGTTTTAGGTAAGATAAAAAATTATTAAATTAGAAATAATATATTTTATTCAGGAGAATTATATCAGTACACCACTAAATAACTGATTTAACAGTTTTTTACTATTTTCATAATCAAATTTTGTATTTATTTTAATGGTCATTATAGGCCTAAACTAGTTGAATAATAAATGGAAATTTTTAAAAATTTTCATGAGTTGGCTCTGTCTTGGTGCAATGAAATAGAAAAATACTCTTAAATATAATATTATATATATATTTTTGTTTTCTCATTTCTAATTTGTGTTAAGAAGAATTTTCTAACCCAGGAGGGAACGTCAATAAATTAAGTTGGGGTTTCAAGTTTTTAACTAGAATTTCGTTTATTGTAAAAACTTTTGAAATTCGTTATAGCTTATTTAATTTAGTTACAAAGCTTATTGTTTTAATTCGAGGAACAAGCATATGACAGGATAGGATATATCAGCAATAATTAGCTCCCGACCTCTTTAAAACACCTTTAATAATTATTATTATTCTATTTTCTGTATCTATTTTAGTCGATGGCGCTGGACTTGAAGTGAATGATATGTTCGTTCCTTATATAAGTTACCCCATCGAGGATACTTTAGGCTTTGATCGTATTTATATGATCAACTTGGCTAGAAGGCCCAAACGCCGTCAGAGAATGTTGCAATCTTTTCGAGAATTGGGACTTCGAGTCACCACTCTTAATGCAGTCGACGGAAAGTGAGTAGGAAATTTTTAAAAAAGCTACTTTATTATATAAAATAATAAGTTAACATCCTTTTCTGTTTCACTTTATTTTTTATTTGCTTTAGATAAAACAATTTTGAAATACTTTCTTAATTCAAATTTTATTTAGTAAATTAATTAGTAACCAGTTGCTGTTGGCGTCTGATAAAGGAAAAAGAAGACAGATTGCAGCAAAATGATTAATGTTTTTACCATACCCATACCTATTAGAATGTTCTCTTATATTTGATAATGCCTGCCAAAGCACCTTCAGAATTTAATCTACTTTTTCTACGATGCCTCCTTTACCTGGGCCTCTCTATATATAACACAATGTTCATTAGGTTTCTTAATGTAAAATGTATTATGCACATATTCATATTTTGAAATTAAACTCGCCATTTTGAAACATTATGAACTCCTCTGTAATCATGCCCTAGCAAATTTCTGAGGATAATTTGTCTAATTTAAAATTTATTAGTTTTAACTTATTGTCAGATTTTTAAAAAAGAATATGTTTCTTTTTGTCAGAATAGATGTTAGAAAATTTCTATAAATAAGTATTTATTTTTTAGAATGTTTTACTTTTTATTTCATCTTTTTCATAATTAATAATTAAAAATATTTAGTAAAATATGGATTATTTATAATCTTTTTCTCACAAGTATTAATCAAATAATATAAAAAAAAAATCGAAAAATATTGGTTAGCTAGAAAATGAACCAGTAGGGCTCTTTACTTTGCTACTCCATAAATAGGCATATGAAAATATTAAAACAATAGAGTTACGGAACCTCTTATATATCATTCATTATTTTATTAAAATTAAATTTTTCTTTATTTATTAATGTGATCCAATCACGATGCTCCATGTATCAACTAAAACAACAAATTTAAATACAAGCATATCATTTCGGAAAATTGTATAGTTTTAGAATATATATTAAAAACTATGTTATCTAGGAAAAAAATATTACCTCCAAGCCCTTCTCCTCTCTCTCTAATAGTTCATTGTTTACCAAAAATCACTGGATCTTTTAGGTCTATTATTTCAAAAAAATTATACACAAATATATAAGATATAACTCCCCCACCCACAGACACAGACAACATCTTAAATGATCTCAAGAGCTTCACAACATATTTTGGCATCATTAATTCAATTTCAATATCTTTTTTGTAATACATAAAATTTACCTACCCAGCCTTCGGTTGATCAACTAAGTTGAAAATAAATGAGATGCCAATTGTAAACGATATATATATATATAAATACTTTCACCTAACATAAGGAAAAGACATTTTAGATATTTTCATTCTTTCAGTTTGCTCTAAAATGCGCTAAAACAGATGGTTTATAAAAAAGAAATTGAAAATTTCCAAAATTACTCTTTTCATATGCTAAGCTATTCACATGTCTTAATAAATAGTTTTTTTATAAAAATACTTAAATGAAAACAAAGAATTTTTTTAGTGAGGACTTGAAACTTGAAAAATCCTTTCGTTTGCTGTAAAAAATTAATTTCCTAAAAGAATTTTCTTTTGACCTATATAGAGCCTAGGAAAGGGTGGAGAAGTTCCAAGGGGTGGGTTCTGATTTTGTGTACTACCCTTGGATTCTGTTTGAGCAAACCACTCAGTTATGAATCTGCCTAATAGGAACTAACTTTATTGCTAGGCTGAAATATTTTCATAAATAAATTAAAAGGGTAGGAGTAAATTAAATTGGAGTGTATAATAAACTCTGTTAGCTGCTTTCTAAACCCCTCTCAATTATTTTTTGTTTTTGACTTTCAATTAATTTGCTCCTTAAACACCACCTAAAGGTATAATCCTAAAGCAAAATAATGCGCATACAAAATTGTACATTAACTTCTATAATTGAAGCAGATTTATTTTATTACCTTATATTATTTAATAAATATATAATTATGATGATATTGAGACTTTAGATGGCTGGATCATTTTTCCTAAATTAAAAATATATGGAGATATTTCAGGGATTTTAAGGCAGAGGGTTTTTTATTAGGACAAGTAAAATAGAGAAATAACAAATAGACATAAATATAGACGAATATATATACACAAATATTTCAAAAATGGTGCATTTTGCTTCTAATAGAATGCTTAATTATTTAAAAAATTATAGCACATTATTATGCAAATATTTTAAGCTACATAAATAATAATATTTGCATTCATCCTAAGTTGTATTTAATTTAATGATACAATAATTTGAAAATCTTAAAAACATTAAAAAATAATTAAGATAAAAAATTAATTCTTATAATAATTAGCCTATCTAAAATTTACATTTCTTTTCATATTTGAGTTTAACTTACACTATATAAAAATAATACTATTTATAAATTTATATTTTTTCATAATTCGGATATCATTTTATTATAAAATTTTTTTAGAGACCTATTTAAGCTGAAATAAATCATCCAAGTATTAATTGAACTTTCATATATACATTTATTTTGTTGGATTGTGAGGATGTAGCCATATAAATTTCATTACAATCATAACATCTTAAATATTAAGAGAATAATTAAATGTCTTGAAAGATTTCATCGTTTTTTACACCCAAGCTTACATTTATATATTACAATTATAAAATTATTTTTTTTTATATTATTTAAAAAAAATGAAAAAAAAAATTGAATTTCAGAATTAAAATAAATACATTATGGATATATAGAGTAGTAACATGAACTTTTTTTCATTCAAAGAGCTGTTGAAAAATCATCATTCCTCCGTATTAGATTAGTTCCTTGATTGATTTCAGAATTTGAAATTGCATTGGATGCCATAGTAGACCTTCTTCCTCCAGAGTTGCGTATTACAGAATGTGATCCTCCATTATAACTTCGTCCTCTTGTTAAAATACCGCTGTGACTATTAAGTCGAACAGTTTGTCGATGTCGTATCGAACCCTGGCTACTTCCTAAAGTGATTCCATCACTTGCCACAGTACTAGAATTGGGTTCGCTCGGGTTATATCCAAAACATCGACAACAACATCTTAAAAATGCGTAACGCATTCGTTGCATAGCAAGCTGTAAAAAAATAAAAGTATCTTAATAGAAAGGGATGTTCAAAGTGAAATCAAAACTTAATGTCTTTGTCAAGATTTTCTTCTGCTCCTCTGACTTTAGAATATTTTCTAAAAAAAATTTCCTCTTAGATTGATAGACTTAATCAGAAACTTAGCTAATTTTTTCTTCTCTAATTTGAGTTTTTACTCATCCTGTTCCTTCTTGGTGTCCCTCTTGTGAGCGCTCTATTTTGAGTATTTTCTTTTACCTATATATGTAATATACCTATATATAGACAAAGTATTACGAACGCAAAAAAAGGGATACACGTTTTGAGTCTAAAAAAATGATTTCTGCAAAATGGTCTGTCTGAGAACAAGATTTCTTAAAAACGAAAAAACTCATGAGGCTGTATTTTTATATTTAAGGTACCCTCGCCATGTGTACCTCAAAGATTTTCAATAAAATCGGCCAAAGAGTAAGAGTATTTTACTGATGTACTTTTTTTTTAGATTTTTCAATATTGTAAAAATTTGCTCTAATAGTTTTGATTAAAATTCATAAATCAATTCTTTATTAGGCAATCTTTGAAATTTATTAACTCTTATTCCCTCACCCCCCCCCCTCCCACGAAATAGTTTGGGACCCACTTTACTGATGTTCTCTTTTTAGTTTTTATTCTAGTGATTTTGATTAAAATATATATCAATTATATATTAAATAATCTTTGAATTGTCCCCTTTGAAACATTGTTTGGGGACTGTAACGAAATCGATTAAATGATATTAAATTGGCAGTAAACGACTACCTAGGGGACCAGACTCAAAAATCTGGTATGACAGTACATCACTCAGCTTTCCTTATCTTAGTTAAGAGGAATTTGTGTGACGTGCCTTAGTCATACCAGATCTTTTCTTTTCAAATTTAATTTACTTTACTGTTTTTTTAAGGTAAAAGAAAATTTTTCTTTTATTTCCCAAAAATAAAAAGACAATCAAAATAATTCGAGCGGTCAACTTTGCCAATCATTTACTAAATAATAATAGTAGAATATATAAGAGATCCTTATTTAACTCAAAAGATTTTTTGCCTATAATAAATAATTTAAAATTTGTTTTAAATTTGATTTATTTAAATAATTTTTTTAGTCTTTTTCGCCTTCTGAGGCCATTTAGACTCTGTTCTTAATTATTTAAATCATTTGGTATCCAATATAATTTAAATAAATTTTTGTCGCTCTGGACGGGAAGCAAACCACTGACCTTTGGTATGTGGGACGAGACCTATACCTCTGCACCAAGGGACAGGGTTTAAATCTCATTAATTTAATTTTTAAAAAATTTTATTAGCTTTGTTTATTGCTTTAATTTTGCTTTATATTGTGAAAGTCCTAATTTAAACATAAAATAATTTTTTAAACAAAGTTGTAATAAATTTAAATACAAGTGCTCTATTTTATTTTACTTCTAAGAAAGTCAAGTTTTTTAATATATATTGAAAAATATGTTTTATAATGAAAAAAATATTGCATCCTGTACATATTGCTCTCCCTCCCCTTAATGTTCCGATGTGGACCATTCAGTTTGACAAAGTTAAAAATTTGGAATCGATAGAAGTGTTTTTTTTTTTTTTTCAATTCTAATCAAATAATAAAATAACATTACACAATAATAGTGAAACATTTGATAAATACACAATCTAAAATTCAATTTAAAACATGTTGAAGCAATTAATCACAGTCGAGGAAAGCGATTACCAACTGTGAATTTGAGCTTATATATTGTGTTTCTTTTATTTGTTAAATTCAATTCTACAGTAGTATTATAAAATCACTTGATATTGGAATTTAACTGTCAGATGATTTTAATTAACTTATTATTAGAAAAACATTTTGAAATTATATATATAGCAAGGGGGATTAATTTATATATACAATATTTTAATTCATTTTAATTCACTGGTCCATATACTTAGAACTTTAGTGTAAGAGGGGATCTTGAGTTCGCATCAGGGTCCGATTGTCAAAATAAATAATTTATTTTTTTCTTAAGAAAAAAAATTACCTTAACAAACAGGTCAAAAAAATTTTGTTAATTGGCAAAATGTTGCAGGTATTTTTGACCCTTTTAAGGCTCTGGCCACATTTGTCATTTGTGTTTTAGATAGAAATTTAAAAAAAATTAGCGAAATAACCTCTTTAATTTATCTAAATAACGATGTTGATTCTTTTATTAAATAAATAAATATGAATTTTGATTGACCATGAAATAGGCGTCAGCCGTCAATTAACGCCAATGTAGCTAGCCTATTTATTTATACATAGTCCATAGTGTCTTAAAAGGCAGCAATAAGCACGATTAAAAATGCAATTGTGGCCTTAGCCTAGAGGTGATAAATTTTTTCTAATGAAATCCAACGGCCAATGCCAAAACCCGATTTATTTTTTACAAAACGTCACACAGCAAAATATTTGGTCAATTGATTATTTTCAAAGCTCGCATTTTTTCAAAACTTACATACAGGTCAATTTCCAGTGAAAACGAAATTTAAAACTTTTATTTAGAGATTCTGATCTGAAGCGAAGATATACTATAAAAGCTGTTTTATTAACTTAGGGGAGAGTGAAACATAAACATCTTTTGAAATCTGAGAGTCAAAAATTCATTAAATTCCACTCCTTTAGTCAGAGATAAAGGCGCAAGCCAAAAAAATGAAAATGCTTTACATTCTCTTGCAAAGCGATTAGCTATAGAATCGTAAAATTTTCAAAATAATGTCACCTTTTGATGCCTTTTTAATTTTTAGTTTGTCTCTTCTCGATTTAGGAAGGATGACATCAATCCACCTATCTAAAGAGTGAGATGGGTCCGACATGTCCCATATATTTTCTCTATAAAACTAAACAGTTTTTTTGAGCTCAATTTTTATCAATGGGTAAGGAAAAAAAATTTCAGAAATATCATGCAGAATCCCAAATGGCGATTATAGAGAACTTAAATCAGATTACGCTTTTAAGGTAAAAATCCTTTTCACTGAATCTCCTATCATTAAAATGGAAATTTATACGATTTGTCATTTTTTTCTTATGTAAATTTTATTCATTTAGCAAAATAAGAAAGATCCTTTTGTTCTTTTTAATAAAGTTGTGAAAAATGTGTGAGGTCTAGACTTCTTTTAATTAGAAATTGAATATCATTTCGGATAAAAAATAATTGTAGTGTAATGTAAACTTGCCTTAGAATATTTTTGATAATCTTTATGAATAAAAATTCAGCATCTCATGATTTTTTCTTGTTTAATTAGAACTTCCTTTTGACCATTTACAAAAATATTTTAACAATTACATACTAATTAATATTCAAAAAACTAAAGATAAAAGGACCGTATCTTTTAATATATATCTCTTAGTACATAAGTAAGTCTAATTAAACTATTAGTAATTGCAAATAAAAATTTTTCTTATTATCAAATAAAAAAGCTTATAGTTATACCTTAATTTCATTCATCCGTGCAGCATAGATTATTGGGTTAATCAATGTCTTGCTTATAACCAGGAAGTTCAAAAATGCATATATATAAGCATGAAGAGATTCTCTTTTAAAAATACAATCGTCACACCAAAGGACAAAAACTAATACCGCCGGGAGTAATCCAACAATGTATGAGCCAAGGATGTACATCGTGGTGTAGATGGCCTAAAATCATATTAAACACATATCCCATGCATAGAAAGATATTAAATGATAGGAATAAAGCTCCCCTGCCATTTGAAAATGAATACATTATTCTTTAATGCGTATTTACAATAAATAGATCTATATAAAAAATTTAGGAGAAAGACCTTTAGAGTTATGACGAATAAAAAAGTCGCATTGGTCCAGAATATTTATTTAACCTTCATCAACGTTTCGGGGCCATTATTAGGATTAAAAATATTATTTTCTCGCCTCCAACAATCGTCTTGGATCAATAGTGTGGTTTGTCTTTATATAAATAGCCATGGGGTTAAAATTGGAGTTTCCATATAACAACTTAACTTTGTAATCTTGAACCATCAATAAGTGAGTATCTGTAAAAATTCATCACATTATTTTAAACTCTAAATGACTTTAGTTGCCAAAAAGAGTATAATTGAAATTCTAATTCTCTTCTGTATCTACCACGATTGTTAGTGACAAGAAAATAATTCGAACTTTACCTTACTGATGAGTGAGGTTTAGTTTCCGAAACGTTAATGAAGGTTAAATAAATATTCTGGCCGACGAATCTTTTTTCTTCTTTTTTTTATTTGTAATAGATCTATAATATATATTTTATAACAAGACAGCCCATATTTTTTTCTTGCAGAAAAATTTTCACTTTAATATTAGTCCATATATTTTTTGTCATTATGTATAATTAAAAAGCGTAATAATAGCTATACTAAAATAAAAATGTAATTAATTGCTAAACTTTATAAGCTTTCTTTTCTTATCTTTTTGGCCCTTGGTCAAGCTATTACTCTGTCTTATCGGAAAATAAAAAAAAAAAACATTTCCTTCTCTGCCTCTTTTTTTTTTAGTAAATTACAAATAGAGTATTTCATTAAAATCTATAGATTATACAATGAGGAGAAAAAATATATAGGCTGCTTCTTTCGTTCCGGGTTAAAGACTATAGAAACCTGGGTGGAATCGAGACAAGCTTCTGATTTTTGGTTAAAATAATTTATTAACTATAAGATTGCTTTACACCCATAGAAAACTATTGATATATTTTATCTTAATTTTCATATATTTTTTTTTTTTGTCTTTTTGGCATCTGCCATTAAACAATCCATGACGATTAATACGATACACATTATTTATACACACACATTTATTTATATCAATTGGTATCCAATTAACAATGCAATTAACTTTAACTGGCCACGGAGGGGGAGAGGGGATTTTCATATATTAAAAACATTGGACCTTGGTCGTCCTTAAGTTTGTTAAGTTAATGTGTAAACCGAACGGACTTTTTTGGCCAACACAATACATAACATGGTGCATGTTAATGATTTCAAAAGAAAACTTCCTCTTTCTAATTTTTTCTCTTTGCTCTCTTCAAATTAAATTAAATTAAATACTTTCTATAAAAAAATTTCAAGTATGGGTTGTCCGAAAGAAAAACAAGATCTTTTGACAATCAGTGCTGAATCTCGGATGGGTGGCCCCCAGACAAGAACGCCCGCCGGAAGCAAACGATATTTGTTTATTTAATTGTTTGAAGATGGCCGTTGAAAAATTATTAACAGTTAGGACTTCACCCAATTAAATAATATTTTGCATAATACTTGATATTTCGACGTCATTGAAATGACATCATCCTCAGTACAATAACGGTTGTTTGGCAAATCGTCAGTAATTTCATACAATATATAAAGGTAGGTAAGCTAGCTCCATCAACACAAATTTTATAATCGATTATAAACTTAGCTATCTTTATATAGTGGGTGGAATTACTGAGGATTTGCCAAACAACCGTTACTGGATGAGGTCATTTCACTGACGTCAACTGCCGGAGTATTATGCAAAATATTCTTTAAATGGCTGACTGTTAATAATTTCTATATCTATATGAATATGAATATTTTAAACTCTAAATGGCTTTAGCTGCCGAAAAGAGTATAAGTGAAATTATAAGATTAATTAATTAATTTTTTTATTAATTTATAAAAACTTACACTCATATTTGAAAGACCCTATAAAACCAGTAAATTATCTTTTTTTTTGTTTCGTCCAACAGTTTTTGAGAAAAGCGAGACAAAAAATAATGGTTAGCGACACAGAGACATATTTGTCAGATCACAGGGTTGAGAACTCAACTTACTCATAAGCTTCCGCCCACTATAAGCAAGGCGTGTCTTGCGCAAGCAAAAGAAGTTTTATCAATATTTTTATTGTGATTAATAGAGGTTAATTTATTTCTTCATTGTTATTATAAATGTCTTCTTTAACAGAAATTTAAAAAATTTGCATTTCCTTTAAATGCAAATGAAAAAAGAAAGAGGATTGATAAGACAATTGTGGAACTAGTATTTGTCTTCCCCGAAAATATTAATTAAGAATCAAGAATTTCTTTCAAGTAGATTAATTTCTTTTATCTCTCAGGTGGAATAAATTTGATGGTTTGTTTTTAATCTCTGGATCCATCATTTTAATGTATTTTTGCTTCTGCTTCATCCTCACCGAAATGACAAATTTGTAAAGATAGTGAAAAAATTGAAATTTTAATTGTTCAAATTAGATTAGAACTTTTCTCATTAAGAGTAAAAGATTGATCAATATTGAAAAGATCTCTCCTTACTTATGATTTCTCTTTGGTATAGGTTAGTCTTACACGACCTTTTTACTTTCTCCTACCTATATATGAAATATATAGTGAGAAAGTATTGCGATCGCCAAAAAATCTATGCCGGAATTTCAACGGAAATACATGTTTTGACATGCCCGGAGTTTAAAAAATGTGTGTGTGTGTGTGTGAACAAAAACGAAAAAACGTACGAGTCTGAAATTTTATATTTAAACCAGGTACCCTTGTTGCTTGCCCCTCGAAGCTTTTCAATAAATTTGGCCAACAGGTTCTAGTACTTTACTAAAGTACTTTTTTTCTCTCTCGAACATTATCCATTTGTTTGCTACGTCAAGCGGAGCGCTTTCAATGGCTTATACAGGGATCCGATCCCTCCCTCTCTCCCTCCCTCAAAGCAAAAAAAAAGAAAATTAAATACAAAATTTCACTAAAAACAAGCAAAAAAAAAACAAGTTTAATTGAAAAGTTTAATAAGAATCACTTGCAAAAAATAAAAAAAATTTATTTATACCCTCCTCCCCTAAACAAATTTAAATGCATCTGATCCGAACTTGTTAAAATATCTTCTTCAAAGATGAGTGACATTTATAATACAATGATAAATTTCAAATTTGAATAATTGAATTCAAAACATGTCATATGTTGTTTTTTTTAATACCAGGATTTTATCAGTCTGTTTTTTTTTTTTTTTTACAAATAGTTACTTTAATATAATAATTATTAAATTCTATTTATCTTTATATTAAAATTTAACTTTTCTATCCAGTTGAGAAATTGTAATAAACTAATCTCCTCTTGAAAGTTTCTGGCTTGCTCCAGATAGGATGATGGCCTTTTCAGAGGTTTAATCGAGGCGAATCTCTTGTCACTCTGCTAATTCAACCACAAACCCACCAAACTAATTATCATCATGGTCAAAATAGTCTTACTGCACGTATTATTATATTTATGGAATATTAACAATAACTAGCCTTAAATTTTATTTAAATTAGGCTAATATATTTTCCTAATTAATATTTCAAAGACATGAATGAAATAAATAAACCCTTTTCAAAAGGGATAATTCAAAAAAATCAATGAGTTTTAAAAAAAGGTCAAAATAAAAATTGTGAAAGAATATTAATCTCGTAAGAAAAAAAGCCTTTTTGGCCTATATGGACAAAACTAAACGAAAACAATAAAAAATCAGTAGATTTTTAAAGAACGAGATCCAGAGGTATCGATCTACATAATATTTGTCCATTTCTCGCAATAATCAAATGAATTATTTATGTATCACATGATGAAATATTAAAGTTTTTTTTTTAGGATAGATTTTTAAAATTTATTAGATAAATAACTCTTTTTTTCTAATTTTTTCCTGAGCCCAGAAGTGATAGTAAGTTTTTTTTTTGTTAAGAATAAAAATTATTCTACTTTCAATAATTCTTAAATTAAAACTTATGTACTCTTTGATTCATCATGTAATTATTTCGCTTTTGAGAGTAATATCTACTCTCCCCTATAACTAATTAAGTATTCTATTGTTCGAGTGTCATTTAGCCCAGCTCTCTAACCTAGAAGACCCTTCCTTCCCGTTGCCTCTGAATTACCATTGTGATTATAAAATTCCATATTTACATAACGTATCGCTGCCTTTCATTGGTAGTGACACTTCTCAAAAAAATGGGAAGAAATAGGAGAGGTTTTTTAAAAATATTATTGTATACTGGCATAACTATCCTCAGGAGCGAAACTGATTGAATTATTAATGTTTTTTCATATGATTAAAAAAAAAAATAGAAACAATATTTTATTTAATAAAAACAAATTGAAATTTTTGAATAGTCCCACTAGGCCAATGCAAGGATAGTTTTTTATTTTGCCAGTCAGCCCTTTGAAGAATATATCATATTAATATATCTCATTAAACTGTGACATTTCATTAAAGTAGCTTAATAATAAAAAAAAAAACAATATTTATTTATTATTATATGAGGAATTTGAAATAGCATTTGATATACTATTTATTTTTTTGCCATTGACATGGAAATTGTTTTCAATTTATCGAAGTCATAGGCTACAAGAATTCCTCAATTCTTTTTTTATAAAGTTAATTTAAAAATGAAAAAAATATTGCAATTTGTAAACGGAAAATATTTCCTATTTTCCAGCTTTTATTGAATCGAAATAAAATCTTGAATCTAAAAAATTCTAAACATTAAATTTTTTTTTCATTTGATTTTGATTTTGATGATCCCATATATGATATTTTATAATAATAGAAAACACTTTTCCCAATCTTTGGTTATAGCCACCTATCGACTCTGAAAATATTTTTATTCTTATCTATTTTTCTAAATATTTATCTAAATAGTTTTATTTCCACTCACGTCTAGTTTGTGTGTAAGATCACTCAAAGCAAATTTTCCACGCAGATATTTCAATAAACTGTCTATATCAGCGTTTCTCATCCTATTGGACAAGAAAAGATATGCAACCTTGTGTCAAAGCGAGAAAATTGTGAAGTTGAATCACAAAGCAAAAAGATTGAGAAACGCTGGTCTATATTGTGAAATCGTTTTCAAGCTCCACAGCATGACAATAGATTTCTTCTCCCCTATTTTATAAAAAATAGCGTGCTTATTAATTTAATAATGTTTTATATATATATATTGGTATACAAGTTTTTTAAATTTTTGTTTAATAATTAGGAGCTACCGGCTTCTATTTAAAATTGTTTCTTTAGATTACCAATCCGAGGTTAAACACTTTTGTTAATAGAGAGTTTATTTTTAGAAACGCGTAATTATCTTTTTATTTTTCCACTTTCATTATTTGCCAAAAAATATAGATGTCGATAAGAAGTAATTTATATACGTGGAAGGATTAAATTTTTAATTCTTTATTACAACATTATTTCACAAAAAAAATTCTATTCATGTTAATTTTATAAATATTTTCCAGCCGATTCGATTTTTCTATTCTAGGAAATAGGAAATATGTGTAGACAGTTGCGCAAGAGCTTCCTATCAGTTGGTTCTCGTTTTTCTCCAAACTAGTCCTCTTCGACTGTGTAAATAATGTATACAGCCCGCTTTACTATGCAATGAGAGGGCACAAGCAGCAACGAATAGGGCCATAAGGAGAAACATATAATCAGAAATTTTTGTACAAATAGTTACAGTTCTGCTACAGACGAATAAAATTCATTATCATAGGGGAAAAATTAGAAATTTTATAAATTAATATAATAAAAAAATTAAAAAATAAGGACTAGTTGATCCACCTGTCAAATATAGAGGTAGAAGTGGTTTTAAATATTTGTTTTGAGATTTGTCAACTAAAAAAGATTGAGAACCACTATTTACAGAATTTACAGTTTTAATGTAAATCATTCAACATGCACAAAAGAACTCTGGATGTTTGTGTTTGTATAAATATTTATTAGAAAATATGGGAATGGTTATTTTATAAACCTAAATATTTACCATTAAAATAGAGACTTCAAACTAGGTTAATTCGTTTTAATTGAATTATGGTAATGTACTTTTGGGGAGCAGAACAGCATATTAATTATATGTAAAATTGAAGTAAATCAAACTGTTCAACTCACCTTTTTTGTTTGTGATTCAATATTAAGCCGTTCATTTTTCTGCTAGAAAGATACACAGAGAATTAGAAATCCCAATGAATTTTGATGACATTTTACTTATCTTTCTGATGATGGCTTTATTTTTAATTCAATTTAATGAAATTATTTTCTCCTTAATTGAGTTAGAAAATTTCTATTGCAAAATCGATTATCTAAATAAATGCCAAAATGAGTTCATTAATAAATTAGATAAAATATTTAGTCAATTAAATTTTAATTAAAATTAATACATGAAACGACTTTATTTTAATTATAAACACTTTAAATTGACTTTTTTTTGTTTGTTTCTTTATTCCCCAACATCTTTTTATGTAATTTGCATCTTATTAATATCGTTTTAATTTGTTTAAAGATAAATTTGATTTATAACACTCAAAGTCTTGATTTTTTCATTCTCGTCAAAAACAAGTAAATAATTTTTTTTATTTTTGGTATAGAAGGAGGTAATAAACTAATCTTATAATCGAAGTTAATTGATATTAATTAACTGTTATTAATGATAAAATAATAGCTTATTTGTTTTTTTCATTTTGTTAATCCAATTTTGCTTTAAACAATCTAATTTTTTCTTCTGATTAATTTAAAATAATTATGACCAGAAAGAAACATTTTATTCCCAAGATAGTGGCCGTCATTTCGGTACTAAATTGAAAATTAGACCCAAATATCTCAAAATAAATATACCAAAACTAAGAAAAGAAATTATTTTGAGAAATATATCATTACGATATAGCTATAACTAGGATTTAGTTTGGTAAAAAATATCTGTTACCTGAGGTAAGCTAGCGGCAAGATTTATTTACTAATTATTTTAATTTTGTTTTCTAAATGTTTGTATTTATAAGCTATTCTTTAAGCGGCTTTTATAATTTTAAGTACCCAATTTGGGAGATACTGATATGATATCCTAACAAGTATTTTTTTTTCAAAACAGTTTTGTAAGGAGAGGTCTTAAAATTAATTAATTAAAAAAATTACAGCTAGTGTTCTTACTTTTTATTCACTTTTATGCTGACTTTTCGGACTTGATTAAGACCATCCTCAAAGCTTTAGAGCTCCCAATATCATCACACTTATTATTGAAATTGTGATCTATATTTATATCAGTTAGAGTTAGAGTTCTAAAGATGGTTATAATTAAAATCGAAACTTCAGGAAAGATGGTGAGAATAAAATGAAAAAAATAATAGCTACCGTCTTTTATTTTCTTCAACTTCAACGTTTTGATATTTTATTAACCTTATTAAAAATAAAAAATAAAATAGAGACTCGATTGAAAAAAGTTTGTTTTATCCAATTAAAAATTCCACTTGAATATAAATCTTATAATTATATCAAAATAATGAAAATTTTTTGATTATTACATTTGAGAATAGTCTCAATTTAGGACCGAAGCGTAACGCACACTTTTTTTAGGCTGGTTTATTCTCATGGTTTAAATATTTTAATGCCTATTTTTTTATATAGAGTTATTGCCAGCTCAGGCTCTCCCTAAAGCGGAGTAAATTGCGAACCTTGTTTTTTTTATCCCAAATTCAATTTTTTGCGCTTTCTTTTTGAACACTTAGGTAAAGGAACGCCTTAATAGTTTGAGAATAGCTAGGATAAATCAAATCTCATTATTTTAAAAATAATTAAGGAAAAATAAACCATAGTTTTCTCTAATTCGAAAACGCATATACCCTCTCTTTAACTAGTCTGACTAGTCTTTTCTATTCTAATCTTTGGCCTATTATTTATTTATTACATGTATTAACAAATTTTTTTTCAAGTTTCTGCGCCTCATAGATTAACAAACCCTGGGATAAGAAGTATAGATCGGATATTTATTTATATTATATTGGCTACCAATTCATATGCATAAATAAGGTAGGAGTCAGATGCCGAAAAAGACTAAAATACTCTCCAAATGTCTCCTGCAATTACTAATTCGAAATTTAATATATTCATTTTTTTTTAGTCTTTTCCGGCATCTGAGGCCATTTAGACTTATTTACATTCATTGGAGGCCAATAAAATATAAATAATAATTTATTAATTAATTTTTTAAATATTCATTTAAAATTTTTGAAATTTCCATAAATGTTTTTCCTTGCTAAAATTATTAATTTTTCCTCTCATAGGTCGTTTAAAAAAATTTTATCCGCTTAACTCTTTATAAATACATTAAATTGCGTAATTAAGTTAGATAGATATTCATCAAAATTTTTCTTCTTTCTATATGAGTGGTTGAAATTAAAAGTTCATTAAACTACCCATTTAGCTTTGAAATTTCCAGTTCTCTCATTCCCATAATTTCCAAAATTACATATTCAAGAAAATTTCTTTCTAAATTAAGAAAATATGCCTCTCTAATATGTAATCATTTTTCACTATTTTTTATTGCAATTATGTCCATTTACTTATTTATCTTTTTGTACCTCTCTACAGTTAAAAATAAAAAATAAATTTAATTAATTAAATAAAAATTGATATTAATATATATCAATTACTTTTTTCAGAGATAACAAAAAATTTTTCTTGAATATATTATATTTATTGTTTGTTCTTTTTCTATCATAACTTGAATAATATCCTATTCAAGTTTAAAACTTCATGACTAAGTTATTTTTAATATTTTTAAAAATGTTATTAATGAAAGGTAATTTCTATTTTAAATTTTTTAAAAATATTTAACAAAGATGTATAAATTTGTTTCGTTGTTGGAAGGTAAGTAATCCAAAAGACAAGCTTTCTAATGGATTTTTCGATTAATGGTCCTATAGAACTGTGGAGCAATTAATTGAGAAATCCGTTAGTGAGTTGGTAATTTTGGTTGACTACCTTCCAGCAAGCAAAATCGAACGAATTATGCACCCATTGGGGTGATGTTTCGATATTTTTGCTTTTATCTTCAGGAAAAGTAATAAAATAGTAGTACCGGTATAATTATTATTAGAAATATGATAGCTCATTTTCAAATAAAAATATAGTAAACGTATATCTATCTATTTCTTTATTTAAATTACAATTTCAGTTCAAAAGCGCGCATTATCTGAAATATTTCATGCAACTACTAACTTAGGAAAATTTGTCATTTCATAAAGATCGACTCACTCCGCACTATCTCAAAAGATTGGGATTATGTATTGTGTGATGATGGTGGTATAAGTGAAAGTAAAAAAAAAACATAAACATCAAATGAATAAAAACTATAAGGGCTGTGGAAAACTTTGTAAAAATATAATATTTTTTTATATTTCACATTAACCATATCTTAGATCAGGGTAGTCCAACCTGCGGGTAGTTTCCAGTCCAGATAAATGCGGCCCAACAAAATATCATAAACTATAATATTTTTGGTATTGTACATTCTTCATTAATTTTGCATTAATAATATATAGTTGATTTTTTTAGTCTTTTTGACATCTGTGGCCAATTAGACTCAAAAGTTACACATATATATTTTAATTAATATACCATTATCCAAGCTTATTTATTTTATATCCAATTGATTTAAATAAATTTTCATCGGAGAGTGGATTCTACACTCACACCTTGGCTTTGAAGGTTTTCAATATTGACAATGTCAACACCTCTAACCTCTCGGCCACGGGATGGGGGTTTCTTGAGTTTATTGTTGTTTGTAATTTATTTTTCTTCTTTTTATAAACTTTTTTTGGCAACCAGGAAGGCTGTGATCCTGAAAACAAGCCACCAATACCCCACCCTAACCACCTACTCATGATAATGGATGGCTTCAAAAGGAAAGCCGAAACGTCGAGTTAATCTCAACAACCCCTGCGGTCCAACCCAGGAAAATACTATTACGGTGTATATATATATATATATATATAATAGAGACGGAAATAGGTGTTAAATAAAATTTTTCAATGCTGTTAGAAATGATTAAAAAATCTTATTTTCTTTAGAATTTATTTTAAACTAGAGCTAAAAAATTATATTTATTGCTAGGATTACTTTTTCTAATAAAAAATATTTATAATTTTTTCCTATTATTTATTCGATAACAATTTTGTTTTAATATTATATCAAATAAAATTTATTCGTATTTGATGATCTTTATCCAAATTGATATATATGATATAATATAATCGCCCCCCCCCCCCTTAAAAAGTCTGGTTTCGACTCTGAATAGGAGTATATTCAATGCGTCAATTATTTTTTAATGTGGTCCAAGGAACTAAAATGTTGGACTCCCCTGATCTAAACCGTTTAATGGAAATTTTGTTTCATTCGCATATAAGATGGTGGTAGAACGTTCGATGTATTTAAAATAAATTCTAATTTTTTAATGTGAAAATCTAGTTTTTTTTTTTTTATAAATTATTTGACATGCTCACATGCTAAATTAAATTCCCTTTCATTCACCTTGACATTGCGTTTGATCTGTTGATACGCTTGATTCTGTTGTCGAGTGCGTACTGATCCGTTGTGTAGGCTTTCAGCGGGAAGCACAGGTGACATTACTGATGTCTCCAGTATAGATTCACGGGCCATCTGTATTGAAAATGAAAATATTTGATTCATCTAAATAACTCTAATTAAGTTCAGAAAATAAGCTTAAAAGGAAAGAGTAAATACTCATTAAAAAATAGTTGCAAAATAATATCTTACTCCTGTTGTCAAGATTATAATATATCCTTTCAATGCCTAATTGGCAAAATCAAGGTGAATTTAGATTTTCATGGGATATATATATAAACAATAGTAACTTTATTTTATTTAGAAACAAATTTCAACTTTGCCAAAAATCCTTTAGTCTTCGACAGGAAGTAAACCTCAATAATGAGTGATATAAAATCTTTAAAAAAGTAGCCATAAAATTTGACATCACTATCGAGGTTTCCTTGTGGAAGGCAGGTATTAGTTGCAGAAACATTGTAAGTCTCCAAATGAGTTAAAGAATTTTGAGTATAGTGACAAATGGAAGAGATGACTTGATCCTGATAGGATATGCATGATCCTAATAACTCGATCAGATGGGGCACTAAATAACAAAAAAAAAAGTGGCCATCGAACTTGAATAAAAAAATTTGCAAGAATTAAATAGTGAAACCAAATTAATACAAAAATAAAATGTCACCATTAAAAAGTAAATATATTAATATAAACTGTAAAAAAATAATAACTCAAAAAAAAATCGTTGGAAGGAGGGCGCGATTAAAAATGATTATTTTGGGATGCGAGTTACTGGTGTAACTTTTTTTTTCTTTTAAATAAAACTTTTTTAATCTCGACTTGGTTTCTTGTCTAAATTATTAATTATTCTTTTTGAAATGAAACACTTTGTTATTTTACTTAAATCTCTGCCTATTTAATGTTAATTAAATAAATTTTATTCAATTTTTTTGATAATTTTATATTTTCCCCAGAGGTAATAAAACCAACGAATAAATAAAAGAATTATGAAGCTTGAAAGTGGATGAAAAAATAATTATAAAATATGAACAACACAAACAAGTTAAATAAAATAATGAAAAAATCCTTGTCCATGTAAAATTTATTTCATACGCCTCAACACATTAAAAAAATTTAGTTTTGGTTGATTGAACATTAAATGTTGGCTTATATATTTTTTATCTAGCATATGCAAACAAAATTCTGGAAAACTAGATATTAAGATAAATTTTTAATTATGTAGGCCTAAACAAAATTATTGTTAATGTCTACTTTCCTCTACTTTTTTCTGACAAAGAAGTTTAAGCGAAGCCGACGAAATAAAATTGTTTTTTTCCATCTTGTTAAGAAAACTTATTCGAAAAAAATTACTTTTACTAGACTTATATGTTTACCATTATATTATTAGTGTTATATGAAAGTAAAAGGAATTTTTGAAAAATAAAATTCTCATTCACTTTATAAATTTCTTTAAGTGATATATTTAAAAAATTAAAAAATATCTTTCAAATAATCAAGACCATGGAAAATAGGAAGGGAGGCAAATCTCGTCCAGGAAGTTCGACATATTTACAAGAAATTATTTTTTTTAATTATTATACTTTTATTTTTACTTACTGGACTAAATCTGAGGCGCTGTGCTTGGTGTCTCCGGACAATCACAAAGATGTGACCGTAGATACAAAACATAACTAATAAAGGAAAGAAGAACAGCACTGAGAAACTATAGCGAAATTTCGTCACCACCAAAAACCTGTATCAAAATATTTATTATTATTAATATAGTGTGTATTTTTTCAAAAATTAAAAATTTCTTTTAATATTTTAGAAAAATATTTTTCATTGGGTGGGAATTTTAAAAGGCATTATTATAAATAAAACGCATCCCTTAGTGGAAAAGAGATCTTGGGATCAAAACTCGTTAAAGAGGCCACCCCTACATCTTAATTTTAAATCATTTTTGAGATATTCGGTTATCATTAAAAATCCACAATGAGGACATAATGAAAACATCTGAATAATTTTTTCATTTAATTAATGCATAATTTACCATACTAATTCAAACTTGGAGATTTCATTTAAGACAATTCAATTAAGGATACAATAGATATTGATCCCATTCCTAAATTTTTAAAGCCCGATCATTGTTTTGAAAAATTGTTGTTGGAAATTTATTGCAGAAATTAGATGGTGTGCTGGAAGACAGCAACAGCACCAACTCATTAATTGATTTTTCGATTATGTAATAGAATGGACCACGCAGTTATTGATTCTCTGTTGAAATTACCATTTGAGCATGCGTAGTCCGCTCTGGAGCACTTAATCGAAAAAACCATTAGAGAGTTGGTCATTTGTGCTTTCAATCTTCCACTGTATCAACTAATTTCGGCAATAACTTTTCAACAAAAAATTTTTAGATTATTTTCAAATCAATGATATAATCAGACTAGAAATTTAGGAATGAGATTTGTGCCTACTGGATTGTATATGCAATCAGGCGTAGTTAGAATTTGATCTCCACGGGACTTATGCCCAGTTTGGCGTCCCTGCAAAAATTTTTTGTCATAATAAAATTTCTCCAAATGATCCGTTTTAAAAATTTGCTGGCTTGAGAGAAGAACAACAGCCACCAAGATCATTGTTGAAAAACAAGGTCAAGCAGCACTGATCCTGGGTGGGCCCGAGGAACGAGGCTATTGAACGCCCGGTAGAAGCCATCTATATAACTTTTTCTTAACATATAATTGTATATTTATATAGTCATACCACCGAAAATGACTTAAAATTAAAATTAAATAAATAAATAAATTTTTAATAATTTTGTCATCTTGTCATCTCATTTTGAAATTTATATTGAATTTAAAAACCTAGAAAAGATCTATGAAGTTATGATATTACTTCAACAATCCTAACAATTTAGATCTCTGAGAGTATCGAATAACTTTAGAATGGTAAATGGTCCATTTGTAAGATTTATAATCTGACAAGTGCAATATTGATATGAATTAATTATAACTATTCAGAGAATTCTCACTAGAGCAACTAAACTATCACGTCATTCCGTAACAAATTTTATTAGGTTTTAAAAATTAATTTTTTTTACAATAATTTATATTTCTTATTGTTATTCTTTTCACTGTAACTTTTATTAATAGAAATATTTTCAAAATACAAATACTAATTGCTTTATACTTCATATTAAATTTTTATTATATTTTGATATACAATTTTTCTGTAAAAATATTTCTGAGAAGCATAAGCATATAAATAAAGTGGCATTTTTACTTTCTCTTACCTATAATTGTGATATATTTTGCGATCCAAAAAAAATCGAAGTTGATATCAATGGAAATACACTTTTTGAGGTCTCCTGAGTCTAAAAAAATGGGTCTCGTATCTGTCTGTCTGTCTGTGTGTGAACAAAATTTCTCAAAAACGAAAAGAGACTAGAGATTGAAATTCAAAATTTGCTCTAACGATTTTGATTAAAATTCAAAAAATAATTACTTTTTAGATGACCTTTGAAATCTATTAACCGTTATGCATCTCAAAATTGTTTGGGGTTCACTTTTCTCTCGAACGTTTTTAGATTTTTTTTTTGTGTGATTTTCTCTTGAACTATTCTAACGATTTTGATTAAAATGACTGTCATATAATAAATTAAATAATCTTAGAGATGAATTAATCATTTTCCAACTAAAAATAGCGTGGGGGCCTTCAATTTAATAATTGCAAAGAAAAGATAGGAGAACTCGTTGCCATGGTAACAAAATATAAATATTTTTAATTTCTATGATTATATATGCTATATTTATAATTTTTTTTTTTTTTTAAGGGGAAAGCCAGCCCTGTCCCTTGGTGCAGAGGTAAAGGTCTTGCTTCACGTACCAAAGGTCAGTGGTTCGCTTCCCGTCCTGAGCG
>JAAAKE020165791.1:0-11755 GCA_010014785.2 Anisolabis maritima
TTATTTAAATCAGTTGGTATCCAAATGATTTAAATAAATTTTCATCGGATTGCCTGGGATCCGAACCCACACCCCTTAGCTTTTAAGGATATCAATAGTGACAATGTCAAAATCTTTAACCTCTCGGCCACAAGGGGGGGGGGGGGACTTATCTTTTATGTAAATTGGTCTTTAATAACTGGAATATATATATGATTATGTTGACAAAACTCACCAGTAATTACAGTTGTATAACAATTAAAATATTTATTTCTTTTTCTTTTACAAATCAGATGAACACAAACAATAACACGTTACAAGATAATAAGTACACTTGTGTATAACATAACCACAAACTTCTGTTAGAATACAGAAATCCTATTCTAGTGTGCATATCAATTTTTTAATGTTCATCTGATTAATGCGCAAATATCCTATTTTAATGAACATTGTATTAATAATTTTTTGTGTTCAAAGTGATTTCTTAATGTTCCGAATTTATTTTATTCTTTAATTTTTATTTTATTTTTGTTGAAAATATTATATTAGTGTAATTTTTTTCCAAATGTACATAATAACATTATTTTCTTATTGTTATTTAGACTTATTTTATTGTTCTAATGCCCTTTTAATATTACTAGTTTATTTGAATATTTAAATAAAAGAAGGCAAAAATTTTTCAGAGCTATAATACATTTACTCGTTTATTTATTAGAAAAGAATTTCAAAGAATTATTATTATATGTCCCTTTCGAATTATTTAGAATTTTGCTTTGGTAAATAAATTTATGACGTCTCTAGGAGAATCATGGTGAGGGAAGAGAGAAGATAAGAAATAAATTTCCTTTCAACATGCGGGGAGAGTTTCGCTTTTGAAGCCGATTTCAAAGCCAAGCGTTTTCGATTGCATTCCTGATGAGGCCAAGTAGTTCGTCTTCTAAAGCTAAATTATACTTAAAACCAATAGAACACGGAAAGGCGAAAACCATGCTCTATATTTCATAGCCACCTGGTTGTTGCTGGCTGCCGCTTTTACAGTTACATCCATAATGATAACATGAAATATATTCTCTCTGTGTGTGCGTGTAAGTGTCTATAGGTAGCCGTTAACTCATATTAAGCTAACGCAGGTCGAGAGAGATAAAAAGGAGAGACGAGTAATGATCTATTATTCTTTTGAAGAAAATATTTATTTTTGATTTAGATACTGGCAAAAAGTTCTTTCCCTGATTCAATTCATTCAAAAAAAAAAAAAAAACCCATTTGTTAAAAAAAAAAAAAAAAAAACTTCGCTTGCTGTTGTTGACTTGGAACATTTTGTCGGAGGGAATAAAAAATTCAGGATGGTTAAGAGAAAATATCAAAATTGAAATAAATTAATTTTTTTTTAAAGAAAGATTGAAATTTTAATTCTTTACTTCTTAAATAATTTAATAAGATATTTTTATTTCCAAAAATCTCTTTGGAAGGAAGAGGGAAAGTTAAATGAAAAATCATAATTTCCCTTAGGAATTAATCTTAATTTCATTAAACTTTAAATTGTTAAGTTTGTCAAATATATTAAATTACATCCGTTTTAAGCAAAAATTACATTGTCTTCATAGTTAATTTAAGGTGCGCTAGTAGAAATATAGAAGTCTAAACTATTTACTTACTATTCCGATTTTATAAAAAATTATACTTTAGGATATTATCACAATAAAAAATAATTTAATATACTAAACTAAGGGTTCCGAACCTTGTGCCCGGGGCAAAGTAATGAAATAATGAAAAAAAAGTTATTTTAATTTTTAAAATCTTACAAGTGAGAAATTTGCTAAATTGGCTACACTGACCGCTGTCTCATGCCTATTATAATCATGTCTTCATCGGCGTCTCTATTGTATTAGTAGTTTGGTTTTATTTGTCAGCGGGTGCTGTCTTTGTAAACTCGTACTGTTGTCAACACATGCTATCGATGGTTTTTTTTTTTTTTTTTTTGTAAATCAACATTTTACCCCAAAATGAGAAATCCAAGTAAAAAAACAACGAACCTACCGTTGTAACAAAGAATGAAGGGAGAGAAGAAAATTGTACTAATTCGGCTTTTATATAAATATATAATATATGTTACAAAATGTATGTTATAATTACGGATGCTTCACGTACCAAAGGTTAGTGGTTCGCTTCCCCTCCTGAGCGACAAAAATTTATTTATATTATATTGGCTACCAATTGGTATAAATAAATAAGGACGGAGTCTAAATGGCCTCAGTATTAAGGATATAATACTTTTTTTAATTTATTTTTTTTTTCAAATCCGACTGCACCCGCCGTTATTTTTTGCAAACTCGATGCGCCCGGCCTACAAAAAGGTTGAGAACCCCTGCTATTCTACAAAATAGGCACAATAATGGGCTCTCTTGGTGGTTACATGGCTGAGCGACCTACCCAGCTTAGCTGGAATTTCTTTTATTTTTCCTCTTTCGACATCTATGCTTTTATAAATTATATATAATAAAATAGGTAACGAAGTTGCAACACTTTTCCTCCCATTTTAGTCATCGCTAACTATATCTTCTTGAAATTTCAGATGGCTGCTCTATAACCCTTTTGAGTGCAAGTCATGACATATTGATTTTCAGGTTAGGTTGTTTGTATAAATAAATATCTTTTCATTAATTGAATTTAAAATATATTATATTGGCTACCAATTAATATAAATTAAATAAGGCGTTGACTAAATATCTTAAAAGACTTAAAAGAATTAAAAAAAAAAAAAATCAATTGGATTAAATAAAATAGTTTTCTTTCCATGATGACGTATGTTTATTTTCTTATACCAATTTTCTTTTTTAGTTTTTTTTTTTTTTTTAGAATAAATCCGCTTTCTCTCAATGGATTGTTATAAAAATTGGTCCATGACTGGAAACATTATAATTATTATTACCGAGTTTCAAAATATTTGGCCCAGCGGATTCGGAGAAAATCGGGATGCGCGATAGATTTTGGGGGGCTTTTTTTACCGTCCTCTGCGGACCAATTCGCTTCAAATGTTAATAACTTCTTTACCAAATTTCTTAAGTTTAATTCTTTTCCGATGAATGGTTCTAGAGATAAAAGACAAAATAATAGCTGCACACACACACACACATAGACACATAAGCACATTAAATATTTTTGACTTCCTTTTGATCTGAAACAAAAATATTTAAAAAAATTGAGAGGTCAAAGTTTTTATGACGATAATACTTTCCTTTTACTATTATATCTCTTAAATATAAAGGTGTGGAAATGTTTGTCGATAGTTGTAGCTGTAGCCGATAGTAGTAAATTATTTTATAGTACGGGAGGCGAACTATTGACTTTTAGTTTAATGGAAGAATTTTTGCTTCAAGGGACAGGCGCTTTTCACATTATTCTATGAAATAAAACTTTCAATTTAAAAACTCCAAGCAAGAAAAATAAATCCTGAAAACGCTATTGGTTAGGTCTTTGTTCTATTCTTGTACCAAACTCTTAGGGCGAGATTAATAAAATGCTAGCCACACCCTGTCATCACCTGGAAAGGTAGTGCGGCTAAATTTCGAACTGGAATGGAAATGCATCAAAACTAGAAAAATTAATAGAAAAAAAAACTTGTTTTAAAATAAATTTAATCTATCCAGGGGGCACGTTTTAATTTTATTTTCCTATAAAATTAAATAAGATTTATTTACTTAGAATGTCGTCAAAACAATGAATCACCAAGAAGAATTTCGCCCCTTTTAATGAACTCTTAGAGGGGAGGGAGTCGACTCCAATGGGGAGTGCTAAGGGTCTCCACTCAACCTGAACGCCCTTCTTTAAAAATTGGGATTAATGGGATACAGGAATAAATGGATTCTTGTTAACTAGAAATCAAATGAAAAGCCTAGGAGAGATTGAACCAATTTAATAGAACTCAAGGCCCTATAAAATTTAAAAAAAAAATTCACTGTCATAATAATCTAAGTTGATGGCAGATTCAAGATTTACTTTTTACATGATTCTTAAATAAGAATTTAATCAGCATAAACGAAGAAAATACTGCATATTTTTAGCTTAATATTTGAAAGGATTAAGAATCCTAATGAAATGAAAACTAAAAAATTCGCATTTTGATAGGCACATCAGACGCAGCTGCACACGTCCATTATTTTAAAATGTATGTCTTTTCAGGAGGAGGTTAAAAAAAAGAGGGATGATAAAATTTTTCACTGGCGTTATTATTCGAGTTGATTGTTCAATTGACTGATTGATCGCGGAATGGAATAGATTGGCCGGTCGGTTGGCGCATTATCCGCAAATAAAACCGGTGGGGGACCCGGTAGTTTTAAGCCGGAGCGACGGCTTAATCCCAGTGATTTAGCGCCACGCCATGAAATAGCGGAGCGCCAGAACCGTCACAGGCCCCTCGAGCTACCGCCACCCCATGGGCTGGGAGGACGGACCTGGAGACAAATGCATTCGCAGCCGGCGGCGCCCAACCCACCTCCGGCCCTTTTATTAAATTCATAATTTCATGCCTTTGACTCGAATGGCACCGAATGTGCGCATCATATAATTTGGCCTGCAATTTTACTTCGATTACTCTTCACTTTATAATAAAGTCCTCTCTCCTGTCTGTCCTCATCTCCCTCCTCTCCACTTTCCATCCTATTATTATATTTTTTTATTTCTTTTAATTTATTTTCTTTTAAGTGAGGACACCCTTTTGTTTTCAATTCGGGGATTAATTTGCGTATAGATAATAAAGGGAATTGTTTATTATTTAATTAATTTATTATTTGTTTATTTTAAACAATAGGGGTGGGACATGGGTGGATAGCAGCCAATTATTATCAACTCATGTGAAAAATATTTATTTTACCATCATCAGCCCTCTCTAAGTCATAATTGTATGTATATGCGAGAGTTTTCAATTTACGGATATTTATAAAATGCAATTTTACTAACTAATAAAATTTAATTATTAATTTCGAAATAAAAATTCACTTATTATTATTATATGTATTTAAATAAAGAGTAACTGAGCTATATTCTATTTTGTAGCATTATTAGGTTAAAATAATTTTTTTTTCTTTTATTTAAAATGTGTAAATTATTTAATCCTATACACCTATAATAGTAGCATATTAATAATTATTTAGTTTATATAATTTTCTACTATTTTCCGAAATGCTAAGAGGATGAATCTTCTCTGGTATTCTTCTAGAGCAGGGGTGGCCAACAGATCGCGAAACATAACTACTCATTAATAAAATTCTTTTATATATATTTTATATAATATTTATATTGTTTGTTAAATAAATATTATTATTAAGAATAAATAAATGTTTTAACTTCAACTTTACCTTTCAATTATATACCTATATATTTATTTTGGGAAGTTTTGTGCAATATTAATGATCGAAGAGGAAGATCGCTATCACTTCTTTTAGAAGAGTAAATCTCAAGAGCAAACAATAAATGTTGGCCATTAGAGGAACATTAAGCCCCTCTTGATCTCCTCGATTAGAATGCAAAGTTAATCAAAAAAATATTTATAATCCGTAGAGGTAGCCACCTTTCTCTATTCTAAATGCATGGAATTTGAATCATTATCAAATTTGATATAGAGAATTTCCAAATAGTCAAGATTCCATTCCATTCTCTATTTCAGTTTTTTTATCCATCGAATTAGTTCGGTATTAAAAAATTTATTCATATGGTTAATAATAATCTCAGCAATTAATCTATCTAGTTTTTCAAAAGATCACAAACATAAAATAAATATAAGTCACTCGGATGCATCGAATTATTAGAGATTCGCTGCTGTAAATGTTTTACAAGCGTTCTATAATAAATTTGTATCATCTAACAAAAATTATTTGGATAAAGGCTCTTAGATGCAAATATTAATAATTCGTCTTTTAATATAAACAGATCTTAATAAATAATCTATAACGGTAAATTTATAAGAGCCATACATAATAGGTTTTATTTTGTAACTTAATTTATTTTCTGATTTCCAGTAGAAAGGGGAAAGTGAACTTTTCGGTTATCTGTCTGTCGAGATATATATTTTTAAAATGTGGATGAACCAATTATTTCGCTGTCAAATCCTCTTCAATTTACTTTTATTTTTGCACCTGAAGCAATTATTTCTGGAAATGTAGACTCAGAATCAGAAAATGATGACTAAAGAATTATTTGAATTAGAGAAACCTTTGTTCATTTTGCATATCTCTTATAATTAACCAAAAATTTTTTTTTATATTTACATATTTGAATAAAAAATGGATAGCCATTTCAACAAAGATAATGAATAAATTAAAAATATATATAATAAACCAAGGAACCTCTGTTCTTTTAGCAGAGACATGAGTTTTGATTCTTGCTTTAAGGGCCAGTGGTTCGCTTCTCGTCCTGGGAATTAAAATTTATTTAAATTATAAATTAAATAATCTTAGCTATCAATTAGTTTAAACAAATATGAATGAGGATCTGGTGAATATATAGATGGTGACCTTGGTGATAATTGACATTTCTTCTGGTCCCTATAAACTTACGGTAGTATAAAATAACGGTCAGAAAAATCTTTGAAATACGTATTTAAAAAAATTTTAATGCATACAAGAATTCTATATAAAAATAAAGTTTTTCTTATGTTAAAATTTTCCTTAGAAATATTGTCCATTTTTAATTTATTTAATTAAATAGAAATGCCATTTTTTAAGTGTTGTTTTGGAGTTAATATATTTTGCAAGTAACTGGCTCAATAATGACTATCAAAGCCCAAGAGAAAGGGTGCGGATCCCCAACCAATCCGATAAAATATTATGAATTAATTACAATTTGGTATAAAACATTAAATAAATGACCCTGAAGACAAATGGTTAATTTAATTATTAAGATTAAATAAAATTTGCTTAAATTAAAAAAAAAAAATTTTTTTGACTAACTATCAATTAACATAGATGTCATTCAGAAATTAGAATTATTTTATTAATAAACGAATTTAATATAAATGATTAATGATGTGAGAAAGCCTAATGAACCACCCTTTGCTTACTTGTCTTATTTGTTAGTCAAGAGCCAAGCGATAATGAAATTTAGATATTTTTTTTATCGGTAATCGTTAAAAAATTTCGATATTTATTGAGTAAAAAAAAATTTAAACGAATTTATACATTATCATAATTTAAGAGCATAGAAAAAGGATTTGAATTAAAGTCGTGATAAATCAATATAGGTTATTCTCTGAAAAGGGATTTAAATAATCAAAAAGGATCATGAAAATTCATTGCGTTCGGCTCACCATTTTTTCTCTCAGCTCAAATTTTCGTTTGATCTTTTTTTGCATTTTATCGTGCCATTTCTTAGGAGTAGATAGTTTGTATAAATAAATAAAATAATTAAATATAATAAAAATTCTACAGTCAGGGTCTCACAGCTTGTGAGGAAGGCGACCACGAGTTACCCAAGCATTTCTTCTACGGAGTCCGTAACACGGAATTCATTTCAAGGAAAGAAAAAGATGTAATAAGAGCTTTAAGTCAAGAAGATTTAGTTAAAAAAAACTCAGAAACTACCCTTGTGAAGTACACACGAGGAAATATAATGAAAGTAGAAAAAAGGAAATCATATATAAAGAAAGGGGGGGTTTCCCTTCTAATATCTCTTTTTCTCCCCCTTATTTTTGGGCCTCTAGACCTAACTATCGTATTGCTCCACTGGAGTGGAATACGAGTGATGGTTTTAAGTCAGATACAACCGGATTAGAGCCTATCCCCTCACTAGGGTTCGTTTTTTCATTGAATGGTTTTTCTTTTCGAAATAATTATTAAGCTTAAATTTTAGGCTTTTCTAAAATATTCAAATACATTTTTTTATTTCTTTTGCATATTTGTTTTAAATTAATAAGGAGACTATTGCTAGTAAATTAGTGATAAGGAATCTTAAGTGCCTGATCCTATTTTAGAGCTTTAGATGGACTATTTTTCTTGATCATTTTCATTTTATTTATTTTGCTATTTAATTCCAATTTAACCAGACCATATATTTATTAATTGTCTGAACTAAAGTTAACATATTTGTTTTTTCTTTTTTTCATTTTTAATGATGTATATTATTTCAAGAGAGAGGAAAAGAAAAAAAAAAAGAGAATAAGATCAAAGAGATACACTTTATGATTTCCGTCAATAAGAGAAAAAATATATAGAAATTTAAATTTGTTTTAAGGGTGAAGGAACGAGGCGAGGAGGTCTAAAGTCACCGATGGCGTCCAAAAAAAAGAAGTTATCATTCGAAGGAAATGGGCGGACCTTTTTAATGGGAACCCGTCGCTAACTTTGCAAGGATAAAACAATGATACGAGTTTAAAGAGCAAAATGGGCGCTCCGCCTCTAACCCACTGTTGGGTTTAGACTTGTTCTTTCTTCTTCTTCTCAAGTAGCAACTTGGCAACATCTTGGTGAAGATGACGTCATTGCTCGCCATGTTGCCCACTTGGTTTATGAAAACGACGCCGACCTTCATGGCTCGTTTTGCCAGCAGCCCTTTTCACGTGCAATGAAGCAGACCGATAATTTGATTGGCTTGCCATCGCCTCTTTCTTCCCTTCCAAATTTAACGCATATTTATAAACCCTCTTTCCCTTTCAATTTATTAACAATCATTTAGTTGTGACTCTGACCAGGGCCTCTCGGTGGCCTTAGTCATAATTTGAGACATACTTATTGTTAATGTAATTCCAAATCCTTAATATTAGGTTGTGATTAATATTTAGAAAACCTTTAAATTTGCTATTTGATAAATAACTTAACTTTTCTATTGACAATAATAATATTAGTCAAAGAGTAATTTGCGGCTACGAAATACTGGAATTTTTTTGCTTTCTTTATGTCTGTCTTTCCGGCTCTTCAAGCGTCAGGCTACAATGGCATAGAAAAGTGGGGGTTAGGGATTTAAGTCTCCTCAATGAAGTTGAAGACAACTCAGGTTCAAATCCACCTCATGGCAAAAATTTATACAACTATCGGATAGGAACCACCCCAGGACTATTTCCAAGATTGTTACTCTCCCAGAGTAATCACAAAGTGTCAATTCCTGACACAAATTACTAATATATAATTTTATTAAATATAAGTAAATATATATGTACATTTAATTAAAATTGTTAAATTCTAATTGGCCTCAATTACTAAAAGACAAAGGAAATAATTTTCCCTTTTTTTTTTTTTTTTTTTTTTGACGTTCATTATTAAGTTTTTTTTTTATATTCTCATTCTTCTTGAAAATCAATTTCATTAAACAGTTACTAATTGTCAAACAAACGGACAAAACGAATGAAAATCTAAATCAACAGATAATTATTTTTTAAATAGAGGGAATCAATAAATTGATTAATATACAATTTGGTAATAAATTAAAATTATATTAGTAAAGTGGGGCAAATTTAATTCCGACAAATAGCTATATCTATCATTGAGGAAAAACATTTGGTTCCTTTTTAACTTATATTTAATTAGATTTAGTTTACGTTGAGATTACTAAGCCTCTTAAAAAAATTAAATGGGATTTCATAACTGAAAATAACAGTGTGTTTTTGGCGTTTAATTTAGAGATCATAACCAATTTTGTAATCAGAGCTCACTATTTAATTTAAAATATGTTAATAAGATATTCACCGAAAAAGGTCTTTCTTGAATGTCTTGACGCATTATTATTATGCTTGCCTTTATTAGGATTCAGAAGCCTGCTTAATCAGCAAAGAGAGCTACAGCCCCACTAATTAGCTAATTAAAACAGGGAAGAGGAGAAAAAAATCAATATTTATCAATGATAATAATTTTCCTATATTAATAAAAATTTGAGAGGAGAAGTCGTCATCGTCTTATTAATCAAAAATATGTCTATTGTTAATGGAAAATTATTTTTCTTTTGATCTTTTATGTTTTATGGTTTTTACCTAATTCAAAATCTATTACCCTGTTTTTCTGTTAGAAACCGGACTCATTATAAACCATGGCTTAAAAAATTCATACATAATACATTTTTCAGTTTTTCAACTCCTTTATAAGCCACATACTTAAAAGTTCAATAAAGGAATATCATAGTTTCTGCTAATGCAAAAGGATGGATGGAACTTTTTTGTTGAAGTCTATAAACCGCAGTTTTAAAACCCTTTTTATTTGTAACAAGCCGCGTCTTATAATGGAAAAACAGGATATGTCAAAATAATTATTTATTAAAACTCTGGGCTCCTCAAACAAACAAGTGGGAGGCGGTGATCGAGCCTTGTCTGGTCATGATCCACTGTGCCCTACTAATCATAGTGATTGATCAGATAGATTTAAATCTTAAATATTCGGAAGAGAATTTTTTGAAAATTAAAATAAACTTCCTTAAAAAAAAACTTTTTGATTAATTGATTTTGAAAGGAAAAGTTATAAAAGTTATACCTCTTATAGGTCCTGGGGTCATTTCTGGGACACACATGACTGGATTCTTGAGCAAAGATACTTATTTAATAAATATTAAATATATATTTACGAGTCCGTAAAAAAAACTTGAGCCTCTAATTCAAGTTAAAAGATTTTGATATTATTTAATTAAATTAATAAATTTAATTTATTATAAAATGTTATTTATTTATTTATTAAATTAATTTTAAATTTCCGAATGGCTGGAATAAATCACAAACTACACATTTTATATATCGAAAAAAAGAGAGAAAAGGAAATTTTATTTATTTTTTATGATTATTAATTGAAAATATCAAGTCTCAAACAAGCACACATGAAATTTTATGATGTTATAAACCTTTTTATTCTTTTTCATTTAAAAGAAAAAAATAATCAATCTCTTTGTTGAAGATCTCTCTTGTCCTGAACAGTAATACTAATGGTAGCAATTGTATATTCAGAGTACTTGATTAACATATGCAAAACATTCGTCTTTTAAGAGTGAGAAAGATATATCACGTGTTCGCACTTTGGAAATACTTTATTCGATAAATATATAGAGTTTTGGGCGTTTGCTCCTGCGAATCATGACTGGCGAACGACCGATCCAATCGGCCATTTGATTTACGTCACAATGGCGCCAAAGCTATATAACTCGGTGCTTTGGTATACGATTTACAGGAGGAGGTGGCAGGGTGCTAGCCTAGCCAGCCCTCGGGATTTACAGCTTCGCGTATCGGGGTGTAAATCTTAGGGGCGCTTTAACCGTCCCCCACTCCAGCCTTCCCAAGGCACTTAGGGTTGTAGCTTGCAGCCGAGATGGCCGCCGGATAATCACCTAGCCATCTCTCGATGAGTCTCTTAATGACTCTTTCCAATTTATAGATTAGCTGATTAACAAGAGCTACAAACATCAATACAAGTCCACAACAAACAGTTACAGATTTATAAAGTTTCTTTTTTTCCATTTAAAATTATTTAAAACAAATTTTGATCATAGCTGAATATTTTTAAGCTCCAATGTATTGGTAGATACGTATCGCTGTCTTTATTAATAACTTATTTATAATGTTTTAATGGCCAGCATGTTCTTTAATATCTCAAAATGAAATACATGCAATAGTAAAAATACCACTATGATAGTCTACCTATCATATCACATAATTACTCAGCTAGCTCTGTATCGATACCATGGAGTGCATAAATCACTTCAGAAGATAGGTAAACTAAATGACCAACTCACTAATCGAAAAATCTATTAGTGACTTGGATTTTGGTGGTCTAGCTTCTAGCACTCAAAAATGAACTAATTTATGCCTTCCATGGTA
>JAAAKE020165802.1:0-11755 GCA_010014785.2 Anisolabis maritima
AATATAATTAGTTTGTATGATTTGTTACTCATTAAATAAAAAAAGGACTAATAAGTAAACTTTTGAAACAATCGAAGTATGTATAGATCACGGTGGTATTAAGTTGAGTCTATGGAGCGCACCCCTCAACCCTCCGAAATATTCACTACATTCCTTGTAAAAAATTAACCTGGCCCACTGAGAAATTTTCTGGAATTGTGCCTGAATTGAGAACAAATGGAAAAAAGTCAATTTTATTTCTTCTATGCTCAACTTTATCTCATATTAGTATTCCCAGTTCGGCTCCGCATATCATATCATCAGAAATGAGGAGCTCTTTAATTTGCGAATTATCATCAGATTGAATTTAAAAGTTTGAACCTTTTTTTGAAATCACAAACTTACAATATATTTTAAGAGAAAAGATAATTTTCCCCATGATAATGATAAACATAGACTTGAAACTCTTTAAACATTAAAATTTCTCTTCTTCTGAATTTAATTAAAAGTTAATTATTACCAATGTCCAAAAAATTAATCTTATTTAGATTGTACTAATTTAAAAAAAAAATATGAAAAAGTGGTTTCTCTTCTGCTTTTAAAGGAAAAAACGACAAATCATGAGACATAGAATCTCAAGAGGACGAAAGGGCGTTTGTCATTTATTTATTACTTAAAGAAACGAAGAAAGACAGACCCTATGTAATGATAGAGGAAAAAAGGATTCTCGACAGTCTTTCTCTCTTATTTGATAAATAAACCCTCCTTAAACTTTTTCAATGAAAAGATTTTTTCTCATCATTTATACTACTAGGATTACTTTCTGATTAAAAACACTTTTTTTTAATATAACTAACTTTAAGAGGATTAGTGGAGTAAAAATAGTGAGTTTCATGTGTCATGAGTTTCTAGAGTTCCTCAAAAGTTTATTTTATCATAAAATCAGAGTTTAAAATAGAGTCAAACTCTAGAATTCGCTCTAACGATAATATAGAAGAACATTAAGGATAGAATTTGTAATTACATCTACTCTCATCTATAATCCATTCATTAGAAACGAGAAGCTCTTTAGCTTTCAAATTATCAGAGTGAATTTAAAAGTTAGAATATTTTTTTGAAATCAAAAACTTACATTTTATTTGAGGTGAAGAAGACAAAAGATAATTTTCCCCATGATAATGATTAGAAAGGAAACGCAAGAAAATCAAATTCGCTTGATGTCGACGGTTGAAGATATTCCTGAAAATAAAATGAAATATAATAATTTTAAATCATATCAAGTTGAGAATTCACAAATAGATTTTCTTTATTCAAAGTTTCGAGAAAATCCTTATGGTTCCCATGTAATTCAATTTATAATCAAAGTTATTATTTCTCCCTATTCATTTAAATTTCAAACAAAATCAAATATTAAGTAAGAGATTAAGAAAAATTCTCTGTTGATTTATAAAATAATCTGTTAAATTAAATATGCATCACTATAAGTAAATTACTTTACGAACTCCCCACCGTAAAATTTTTATTTTATTTATATCTCAAACATAAGCTTATTTTTCAGGAATGTCTCGCATTGTTTTAATATTCTTAGGTCATAAACTAGAATCTCTAAAAAAATTTAAAAAAATAAAATAATAAAATATTTCGAAATTTCATATTTGAAGACTTGCCGAATTTAAAATTAATGACTAATTATACTAAAGTTATACTTAAGTTATACTAAAGTTCTTATGTTATACTAAAGTTTCTTTAGTATAAAAAAGGGAAAGTAAGAATTTATATTAATTGATTTGTTTCTTTTATTTTTTGGAATTGATTTCTGTAGACAAGATTTTTGTTAAAGAATTATTTTTTTTTTGACTGGGAAGCCCCCAGGATCCTCCCCCGATATGGTTAAATTTACATTATTTCCAAGAATTTCATGTAAAAAAATTGATCTGCGTTCTCCTTGAAGAAGTCGCTTCCACGAAAAATTTTTCTGTCAAGGTACTTAAAAGTGAAGTTTGTTGCGAAAATTATTTGAAAAATAATTACATTGAAAGAAGTATATATAATTATTTATTTTAACTTGGATGTATTAATTAATTAATGAAGAAATTAATCCTTTTTCCTGCATGGAAAGGAGTATTTGTATTTGTGTAATTTTAATTTATAAAAAAATTATCAAAATAATTATGAAAAATTAAATCAGGATAATCTAAAGTTGTTATCCTGATTCGCATTATGAAATGGATCCAATTTGACTCTTTTATGGTATATACCATCATTCATTTTTTTGAAATTTCAATTAACAAGTTAATTCCTACTAATGAACCTTCAATTATATTTCTCTGTAAAATAAAAAATAAGAATTTAAGATGTGGTCGGTCGTCGAGTGGGGAAGTAGAGAGGATTTACCTCTCACTCCAAAAAAGTGCACCGGGAATAGTCCAGAAAGTCCGAAAGCGACGATGGGATTAGGTGTCTGCCATCAGTGCACGATACCGGGGAATGTTTTTTGTTAGGGCTTTTATGCCTCTAATTAAAGGCTTTTTCCTAAATAAAAAGAGATTAAATTTAAATTTGTAATTAATAAATAACTTTAATAATTTAAATATCTTATTATTCTATTATTCATGGTTTGATTATAAATTTATTAATAAGCAGTGGCATAATAAGCGAGGCCCACAACAAGTTTCTCTTGATGAGGCAAAAGGAAGTTTTCGTAAAGTTTTCGAGGTCGTTGGTAAGGCTGACTAGAAATACAAAGCAATTCTAGTAGGGAAATGGAGACCCAGGGGAAATAAATGCCAAACAGGCTAGACTAAAACCATCGTTGGTCAACCGCATTCAATTTTCAATCAACGACCTAATTAAATATCATAATAATAAGTAATCAGGATTTTTATGAAAATGCTATTATTATAAATAAATTGAAACGTGGATAATAATGGAAAAAGTTTGGAGGCCATAAAGATGTGGATTGAAAAATATTACAAATGAAAATATCTTAGAAAAAATAAATTTAAAAAAACGGAATTACTTAAAGCCTTCTAGGAGGGGTTTAGAGTTGCAGATCTTAAGGGTGCATATGTTCTCAAAGGTCCCTTAACTTCTCATAAGTACACAATTGCAATTTATAACTATTTCAAACAAACCATTAGGAGATATATATAAATGAATGAATGAAAGGATTCTTATCTTATCTTATAGGGAATAAATATTTGTAATAAATTTGATTTTTTTTAAAATGAGTAATAAATATTATAGGTTTGTTCCAAGAGCTATTTCCAACCGCTCGAAATCCTCTGTCCCAGGCTTAGCCTATTCTTATATGTTCTTTTCTGTTTCAAAACTTTCGAAATTTCTCTTGAAACAAAAATAATAGCTATACTTTGGGATTGCTAGATGAAAGTGGTTGTATATATCACTAGGCGCGAAAACGGGATTAAGTCAAATTCTGATTAGATGATTACCTTTGAGGGAAACGAGATAATTAAAAAAAAAAAAAATAGAAAATATAAGGTCTAAAAAACAGTTGCAAAAGTTGCAATTTCTACATTAGAATTTATTAATATACTATTTTTTTTTTAATACCTAAACAATCAAATTTTCTCTGTAAAAAATATAAAAAGAAAATTTATTTTTTATAGTTTATAATAAAATGTAATTTGATAAAGTCAAGACACCTTAATTTTGTTTTTCTTTTTCCTCCTTTCGGCAAATTCGTCTTATCTTGAGGTGAGAAATGGTTAAAGGCCTACGGAGAAGACTCCGCGCATTTAGGTTGTCGGTGGCTGCTTTATCACGACATTTGAGAGATGGATGGCGTCACTTGGGGCTCGTCATGTTTATGCTAATCGACTTCACCTGAAACAGACGTTTTTGTTTTAATTACTAATTTTATTCATGTAATAACCATTAATTCCTGCGAATAAAGTTAGAGAAGATGAGGGCTCAAAGAAAAATGTTAATACTAATGGGATAATCATAAGTCATAGTTTTCTTAATTCTATATTTATGTAATCTTTTAGTGGTCATATATATTCTTTCTGGTCATCAGAAACTTTAAAAATAAATAAATAAATAAGAGTGAAGCTTCAGAATTTAAATTTTTTGATTTTCGCCAAGTTTTTTCAAAATTCAAATAAAAAATCAGAATTAATTTATTTAAAGTCTGGATTTTTCTAATTAGCAATTTCCAAGAGTATGAAACTGTCAGATGCACTGTGCATTATTGATTGTCAAAATAAAAACATTTTGTGCATAACTCCAACTTTCATAAATTGCTATTCGAAGCTATTTATAGTATTTTTTTTTTGGAAGATAATACATCAGATTATAAATGATATATGGCTGGGCAGATTAATTGTGTAAGGGTTTGGAGAAAAGAAACCCACGCTTTTCTCAGGTTCACTATACATCACTTTATTCGGCAAATATTTCGGGCAACATCATGCTGAGAAATGCGGCTGTTTTCTTTTCTCCGAACCCTTACACAAGATAAATTTCTTGAAATTTTAATAAATACTTATTTGCCAACTTTTAGTTAAAAAAAAAAACAATATAAATTTATATTTTGATAGTACTTTGATTGAATGCAATCCAATCAGATTGGTGGTTTGAAACATAGGTATTGAAAAAAGTCTTAAAGTTTGATTTTCACTTAGTTTGTTGTCCCTCTGATAGTGGAATTTTATCTTTTATTAGAGTCCCCCCTCTTTGCTGCAAATATTAATACATCCCCCCCCCCCTTCTTGGCTGCAAATATTGATATTTCATTGATGTAGTGACCCAAATTTTCTTTTTGATATTGTTTTATTAAACTGCACCAAAAAAGTGCTGTTGTTGGATAGAAAGATCAGATGATTTTCTTTTTTATAGTTGCTCTCCTGCTTCAGGTCCCTTGAATATGAGAGTTGCCTTTAATATTTCGGGATTTGAGATCAAAAACAAATCTTTTTGACGGCCAAATGTTCATGCAATATTGAATGTATGCTAGTCCCACTAATGCCCAAGGATACCTCCATCTCACGATAAGTCACATGACGATTTGCAGTATTAGGTCATGCACAACATCAATGTTTTCCGGAACAACAACTGATTTTGGACAACCTTAACGAAATTCGTCCTTAACCGAATCACGGGCAAGATTGAAGTCGGCAAACATCGATAAAAAGTAGCCCTTGAAGGTGCTTCATCGCCAAAAATCGAATTAAGTTCATCGATGCACTGTTGTTGGCTTAATCCACGTCTAGTTGTAAAAAATAATCGCTCGAAAATGTTCAACATTTAATTTCATTTTTAGCCGAGAAGATTCCAAGTAATTGTAAACTACACAAATAGCGCTCGTATGTCAATACGTTCTGAGTGCGTATACTATCAAAAATGTCAAACTACGATAGAAGCGTCAGCGTTAGTGCAATCCCGAAATATAAAAGGCAACCCACGTATATAAACACTATCTTTTATTTCGTCTTAAAAGATAGACCAATATATAATCTAAAAATAGAAATTATTTTCTATTAAGACGAAATAAAAGATAGCGTTAGTTTATTTTATTTTATTGCGTCTAATATTAATAAACTATAATGGCCCAATTTTTTTCTTTTTCCAATTGTTTTTCTAAGCTGCCCAAAAAAAAAAAAAAATTGCAGTCCCACGCTGTATTGAATTTTGGCCAACCAGAGGGATAATGAGGGATGAACGATTAGGGTTCCCTGTTTAAATTTCTGATTGAATTGTTTTCTGGCTTGACATCTTTTTTATTTTTTTAATTTATTTCAAAACATGGTCTAAAGTTTTTTTGTTTTTTTTTTTTTTTTAAATTATTTTATTTCCTACCAAATTAGAAATAAAGATATCTACACTATTTTGCTCATAATCCAACATGAATTAGAATTTAGATATTTATATGTTCTATGAATTTCAATTATAGTTAAAAATTAATATCTGTTTGTATAGTATAATAACGAATGCATAGCATTGTTTTAAATTGTATAAATGGATAATTGCTATTATTCAAATCGATGATTATTAAATAAATGATCCTTTGGAATTAAATATGATAGTTTACACAATAATTATTATATATTAATATCTTATCAGCACAAAATATTAGTATTTAATATGAACACTCAGAGGCTCACACTTGGATGGAAAGTAAGAGAGATTCCTGGTAACCTCAGCGAGGAAGCCGCCATTTGGTTGAAGGCTTGTTGTTGGAAGTATCTTTTCGCTTCTATTGTTTTGGAGTGATCTTAATCTTTGTTGTCATCGTATACTGACTCGAATATAGAATGTTTTCCCTAAGACACTTAAGTTAAGCGCACACTGAGACGGATGGGCCGCATATCATAGATTGCAAAAGTCAGTACCCCATTTCTATGACATCCTACTGGGATTTTTTCACTGCGGCTTAGTTCGCCTTATTTGGCGTTAGCTCAGTGGAATACATGATAGACGGGTTTTTGCAATGCAATGCGGCTCATCCTTCTTGAAATAAATGAAAATTTTGTATTTTCTCCCTCTCCTTCAAAAAAAATGTTTTAGCAATAATGTTGGAGAAATTTTTGTTATAAGATGGATTTGAACCTGAGTTGTCTTCAATTCCAAGATTATTAATTTAGTTGCTTTATCATCTCTGCTAATTAGTTTTATTAATAGTTATTAAATATTATTTCTTCAAAGGATTTTTTGAAATGATTATGAAGTAATTAATTTGTATTTACTTGGAGAGCATGTATAAATATTTAGTGTATAGAAGAAAGAAAAGCTTTTGAAAAGACGATAAAAAGCCTCCTATTGTAAAATGTCTGCTTTCATATACAGATTCACACCTTAAGATAAAAGGCACAATTAACCACGGTAGAGTCTGATAGAAATGGCGTAATAAATTAAAACACTTGCGTCTCTCTAATATATTTATATAAAATAAAAAATAATGCCTCGCTAAGCATCTAATAAATCAACTTTTTGATATTATATTTACGGTTATGAGTGTTATAAATTATGCGATCGATAAATCTTTCAGCATTTCGCTTGTGCGTTATTTACATTAGGGTGTAATAGATGCCTACGACGACGACGAGGACGACGACAACTCACCCTTCCCTCTCTTTTTTTTCTACGTTCGTTTTTTTCAATTTATCAAGCATACATTGCAATTAAATTGGTGCGATTTTTCTCAGATGTTTTTCAAATTAATTGAAAGCAAACGTGGATTGGTGTGAGGTTTGAGTTAAGCTTCGGATTCGCCTTTGGCTTTTATTTTGTCTATCTCTCTTTTCAAAATCTCTTGAGAGCTGTTTTCATACGTTTATGTTTGTCTGTGATCTTTGAAAATATGAAGATCCTATTGGTTCGTGTATCAATGAAGCAATGAATTCACTAAATCCGTTTATTTTGAGAACAAAGCCTTTTAAAATATATATATAGATAGATTAAATGTAAATATTAAATTGAAAGCAAATGTATGTTAAGGAAATGTAATTTTATTTGACGTGGGATGATGATTTGAAAAGGGATTTAATAATTTAAATTTATTTTATATTAACTTATAAAAAGAATGAAGACTCTAAATTAAAATAATATAAAGAATTCATTTATTTTTTAAATAAATGTTTCGTTCAAAATGTTTAATTTCATATATGTATGCATGCTTTTTGACTTTTTAGAATTGAATATAGTAGATGCTAAAGCAATGTAAATTTTTTGTCAAAGGACTTGTAAATAATATGTTCTACCATTAATGTTCATATATATTATATAGTATCAATTTTTAGATTAAAAAAAATTTATTTATTTTTTATTTATTAAATTTTTGGATTTAAAAAAATTGATTTATTTATTAATATCTAATTTTCTTCTCTTTTGACATAAAATACGTTTCATTTAATTAGTAGTCCCCTAAGTCTGAATGCTTCTAAAAATTTCCATCAATAATTTTAAAACTATAAAAACTAGCAGAAATACAAAACTGCATTGTAAAAAGGAACCATAGACTATCGAAATAATATTCA
Source organism: Anisolabis maritima (assembly GCA_010014785.2). Lineage (NCBI taxonomy): Eukaryota > Metazoa > Arthropoda > Insecta > Dermaptera > Anisolabididae > Anisolabis > Anisolabis maritima. The sequence continues at coordinate 7,977 of JAAAKE020165802.1, forward strand.
AGATTAGAATGTGTGGCGATAGATGAGAGAAGGTACAGAGTGGTCGTCATTCTTTTTGTCTACACTATCTGTAGTGATCCAACAACGTATTCGCCTATAAAGTCATGGCTCCAAAACAGTAATATATATAAAAACTGGAATTCCGAAGTTTAGACCGTTTTTGTTTATAAAATCTATACAATATTAAAGAAGAATTGATTCATCAAGGTCAGGTCCTATGTGAGGAGTTTAATTATCTTAATTGCAAATGACGAAGTGGCATTATATTTTCTGCATACATAATGGCTCTTTAATGAAAAGATAAGGTTACTTGGTCATCTATAAGATCATAGCTGCCTCAGAGAAGTAAACTCTCACATCGATGAGGAATGTCAGGATATGTGAATTCAGCACTTCAAACTTAAAAAATTTTTGTGACTATACAGGCTGTATATATTAATATATATATATAAAATAACCCATGCATCCCTGCATTTTCCATGTCTAACTAATTTGTCTTTAAAAAGTTTTTTAATGAACCTTCTAAACTTAATCCTTTAATTAAAATACTTTATCCATAATATATTTTTTATTATTTTTTTCATTTGTTCGGTGCCGGTTCGCGTACCGCAGGTTGAGAACCGCTGTCAGAGAGAATTCAATATTTAAGAAAATAGTTTAATTAATTCTAAATGACAAAATGTTATAAACACTCAAATAGTATTGAGAATTGAGTGTTTAAGAGAAAATGTAGAATTAGAAAATTTAATGGCTAGATAAAGTGAAATGCTATATATAGACAACAGAGAGAACAAGAATAAACAATGAAACTTTCTAGCAATCGTTAGCAGAAGGATATCCTAATTAGTATTTTGCAAACACACCTTTAAGACCCCAAAGTTCTGTTTTATTCTAAGTAAATACATTATAAGCAATTACTACTATTATTAAAAGATTTGATATTCTCTTGTTTAAGCTGTAGAGTTGAAAGAATTTTGAGTCATAATAAGTCTATAGATGAAAATTTTTTTTTATAAAAGGATTCTCCAATAAACATTTTTAATATAAAGTAAAGGTTGTTTCTAACATTCAGAGTTTCAATAAATATTAATAATTGAAAATTATTAATCATAACTAATACTATTAATAAACCTATTTTGAATAATATGGAATCTTCTGAAATTAGGTTTGATAAGCCTTTTGGAAATAAAATATAAATTTTTTATAAAAAATTTTATGCCTAAACCAATCATCAATTAAGCTTTTGTAAAATTTTCGAATTAAATCATAGAAAATAATTTCAGAAAATCTTTATACTCGCTGAGGCGAAAGATAATTCTCTTTCGAGCCACAAAAATCAAGATCCAATTCAATTCTACTATTTCTTAATAATAATGAAATAAGCCGGACAAGAAATGAAAAAAGCTCTATTCGGCTTCTATGGAGAAAACAAGCAAGTCTTTTGGAACTAAAAAGGGAATAAGCTATAACATTGGACAAATCGATAAATTCTTATAGAATTAAAAAAAAAAAGAAAACAAGAAGAAATCAAAATAATAATATAATATAATATAAATATTAAAATATTTTTCAAATTAAAATAGGACAATTAATTTTAATCAAATTAAAATAAGAAATTCCCGAACCAAGTGAAAGACAAATTTATTTTAATTTTTTTTTATTATGGTTAACATTTTCAAAAAAAAGTTCAAATTAGAATTTTCTCAGGGAAAGAGCGAGAGAGAACTTGTAAAATTGATAAACAAGAATGTCTGAAGGTTCTAATAACTAATAACATCACAAAAAATTAAAAAACATTTCCTGTCTGAACCTAAGTGAGCAATTCTTAATTAGATATATTATTTTGTTAATATTATTTGTAAATAAAAAGATATTTTAATAGGACAAATAAAAAATTTACTTTGTAAGCTAATTATATCGTCTTTATTGGTTATAAGAAGCAAACGTTTCTGCCGCTATTGCAGGCCACGATTACGTTAAAAAAAACTCGTCAAAGTACATGAAGATAGCGGCATTAACTAATTTTTGCTCACAGATATATTTTTTATATTTTATTATTGTTGACACCAAGAACTATGTGTTTGGCATACGCATACTATGAAAAAACTCTCTAAAAAGAGACAAATGTTCAAAGAGATATTCTATGAACATCAGAGGTTTATAGAAATAGATATTCATTTGATAAAGGATAGTGAACAGAGTAGAAATTCCTTTCCGGAATTCTTATGCGTTAGTGATGCAGATGCTGCTGCTTAGGTGACCCTTCCCCTCTCATATCTTTCTCGAAATAAATATCATTTAGACCAGTGATCTCCAACCTGTGTGCCGGGGAACGTCAGAAATTTACTGCTGGTTTGCAAAAAAATTCGCTCGGCTCATGTAGTTACTAAATGATTAAGCGTATTTTATAATACTTTATTGAATTTAATAAATAAACGAAATATGTACATGAAACATTATTTTATTTTGTCCGATTCAGAGGCTTAAAAATTTAGAGAGCTCTGATTTAGATATAGATATATTAAGTATCAAGAGTTCTAACTTACAAATATATTTTGGAATTAATTTATCTATAAAAAAGTGAGGAGAATTTGTCCACAAACAAATATTTCTACAATTACAAAGTTAAAATAGTCAAAACGTGTTTCAAAATCTATAATTCATGCTCATCCATCAAAATCTTACAATCTTAGATAAGGTATGACTTCAATATATTTCATTTCTGATTCCGAATGACCCTCTCCATTAAATTTGCAATTGTTATGCCACTGGTCCCAATCCAGGATCAGTACTTTTTCTATATTAGCCCTGTGCAAAAAAAAAAGTTGCTCATTAATAATAAATAATTAATAAATTTACATTGAAATGGCAAACGATTAGGGCAAATAGAATTAGCATTAAATATATCAAAAAAAAACATAACTTGCTGGGTGGATTTGTGAGTTGTTTTATTGCTCAAGTTTTAGACTTGAATAAGACTAGAAATTGTTATTATATAGATTAGGCCTATTATTTAGTCTTTAAAATATCTGTGAATTCTATATAAATATATATATATATATATATAGTTTTGTGTTTGTGAAGAAACTAAGTTTGAATCGTTGTTTGCATATTAATGCGTTACATGTCAAACTTCTATATAAGTTTTGTCAGTGTAATATTTTAAAGATGGAATAATAATATAATATAACAACTAAGGCGGAAGATGAGTTTATAAAAAAAATAGGCCTAAATATTCTATTAAAAATAAAAATTTGTCACCAGTAAATAAAGAGTTCAAATGAAAAAATAAGAGGGGAAAAGTAGATTTTGCTATCAATCTACCTCCATGAAGGAGTGCAGGTTCACACTTGTTTTCGTTAAATAAATATATCGTTTATAGGATTTATATCGATAAATATTAAGAATATAAAATGAATCTTAATAGTAGAATGCATTAAAAAAATGTATGGTAGAAACTAGAATATTTAGTGATTGCGACCGGAGAGGATAGGTTATACGAATAAACAAAAGTCTGGACAATAAAATTTTTTTTTAAATATCTAAAAAATTAGGAAAAATTTAAAAAATGGTATAACTTTACTGAAACATTTATAATAAAATACATGTATATATAAACACACTAATGGAAAAAAATTATAGCCCCAAAGCTTTAAAATTACCCACGTTTGAAGGAATCGCTAATTTCGATTACTACAGATTTTCAAAGCCAATCCAAGTTTGATTTAACGGTCCTTTAATATTTGAAAGTTTAGGATTCAAAGATACTAATAATTGAT
>JAAAKE020165824.1:0-11753 GCA_010014785.2 Anisolabis maritima
GCGAACAGTTTGACATTTATTTCTAAAAATGAGGTTAGGTTAACTAATAAAAAAAAAAAAAAAGGAAAATATATCGGGGTATGTACTGGTTTCACTATAATATTATTTTGTTTCACCTTTTAGACCAACAAGAGTTTTGGAGAAAATATCTTCAGGCCCTCCGAAATCAATATGGTTCATGAAATGCTCGAAATCTTTGATTGTTATGTTCTTGATTAATTCCGTATCAGCTATAACGTAGCCCGGTTTGATGGTTTCAAAAATCCCTCCAATTCCAGTTGGTTTGGCTAATTTATAGAACCTGAAATTAACAAAATGAGTAGTTAAAAAGCAATTAATTATTACGTGTGTGAGTAAAGAGAACCTTGAGAATTTTTTTTTGCAATTATCTTTTCTCTTATATAAAAGCATTTGACAAGTTGAGTCATGGGATATATACAATGTTTTTTTTTTTTTTTTTTTTTTAAATAATAGAAACAAAATTAAAATCAAGGTTTAATCTCTACGCTCTTATTTATAAAGCGCCTTTGACATCAAGTATAGAAATTTTAAATTTTATTCATTAAACGAAATAATAAATTTATGTATGGCATTTAATTAAACAATGTCTGCTATAGATGAATCCATTCCATTTAACTTTTTTATTTGTCTTTGGGAGTAAATGACGTGACGTAGATGTCAATCAGGCAGGTTTGATTTCTTGAAATAGAATGGAGTTTAGTAAATTGAATCCATTAGGAGTGACCTTGGAAGCGAGATCTCAACCTCTGCTCCAAGGGCTGACATTTAAGATGAAAGAAATGAAATCAATGGACTGGGATATTTTTCTAAAAAATAAATTTAACTTGGATTAAGATCGTTAATTTTGAAATAAACTTTGATATAATATTAAAACAAAGTTGCTATCGAATAATATTTAATAAAGGCAAAAATAAAATTTCTAGTTTAAAATAAATTCTAAAGAATATTAAATAATAATTTCTAGGAGTGTTTAAAATTTATGATGATTTTATTTATATATATTTGTAATTTCTATTTATTTATTTATTTTTTGCGATTTAACATATCCCCTCTGGCTAAAACCCTTGATATATATATACTATATCCTTTTTTTTTCTATGTTTTAATTAATTCCGATGGATCCACCCCGAAATCAAAAATACCGACATGTGAAAATCCAGACGTTATTTTAATATTTTATTAACCTTTTTTATATTTATAAAAATGAGTTGAATTTGAAAACGAAACAAATCTTTTATTTCTATAAAAGATATTATAGTATATATATTTAACATAATTAACATAATTGAAATATGAAAATAATACCAGTTTTAAAATATTTAGAAAGAAACGTTGTGTGCAATAAATACCACGGAGGTAATCCATGATAGTTCTATTTGGACGATCGATAACAATGGTCATTATTCTGTTTTCAGGATCAACTGTCGCGTTTCTTAGGCATTGGTTAATCATGAATTATAGATTCTCCTTGATTCCTGTTGTTTTTTTTTTTTGAAATTCTTCAATTATTGTATAAACGCCATGTGCTCGTCCGATAACACATTCCCATCTTCTATGCCAAGCCTCTATGATGTTTTGAGTAGGATTTTCAGTATTTTGGACCGTCGGGATTTTAGCTGTCGGGTTTATGGGAGCCACCCATTCAGATCAGAGGTCAGAAGCCACCGTTTTTAATGAGGAAGAAGCTAATATTTATAACATCTCTTTTTTTTTTTGTTACAATAATTAATTGAATAATTTTACATTTTGAGAGATAATTTTTCAGCTATAATGTGCGAGAGGGGAAAAATAACGTTCTTAAATTAACGATTAAAAATGGATAAAAGCTAATTAAAAAAATATTGATGATTTTTTTTTTTAAGAAGATGGTAGAATAAAAAAAAAAAAAAGAAAGCAAGAGCCTTGACTCACCTGTCATAATATTGGAATTGATTGAGTTTTCCAAAATACATCCGCCATTGATTACCCAAAAGAGGAATAGGCTTCTCATAAGGTAAACCTCTTTTCTCAAAATAATCATGATTCTTAGTGATGAGATAATAAAGCAAATAGCCTAAGCATAATAACACTGCTAGTAGGAACAACATGACTATTAGCTGGTCACAACTCGTCTGAATACTCTTCTCATTCATGATGATATCCACCGCTAAATACCCGTAGGAGAAGAGAGAGGGAGAGAGAAGAGATATCGTATCATGAAGATCCACTCTATCTCTCTCTCTATTATCTAATTCCATTTCTATTTCATCATCTTGTTTTTGTTAAATCGAATTATAAAAACATGACGGGCAGGAATATATCAATTTAATTTATGTATTTATTCATTGATAAAAATAAAAATTATATAATAACAGATGATTTTAATAAAATATCATATTACAATTTGCTCTAAATTTCATTTTAAATGGAAAGAAAAAAAATTTAATTTAATGTTATTTTGCATTTCAATTTATCATTCAAAACTTAGCCGTTTCTTCTTTTTATTTTTTAAAATTAGTTTCATAAAAAAAAGGTAACGCAATCTAAAATATTCTAAAAACAATATGACATGCATATTCGATAGGTTTGTAGAGGCTATCTAAAGAATTTCGTTGCCTGTTTTTTCTTTAATATCTTTTTTAATTTCTTTTAATTTAGCCCACCTAACCGGAATCCCTGTTTATTTACCCGAGGTGCTTTCATGTACGGAGACACACACCTCAAACCACTTATCTTTGATACATGAGACCTCTACCTCTGCTATCAAGGGAGAGGGCTAAATATATTTTAAAATCCTATGTTTTATATAATAAATACATTTGATATGATATATTTTTGGAATCAGAATGACTAATGGGGTATTGAGTTTCGTCAAGGGAATGAAGAAGCGATAGGTATTTCTTCCTTTTTTTTTAACAGTATCCTATCGTGACCAAAACCTCAACATAAGACGACATAATAATAAAGACTATTTAAAATTTCAACCTATTTTTATATACCATTCTCTGTTTAGAATTATGATAGACACTTTCATTGACACAAAAGTGACCGCAAAACCCGGTCATTAATCGGGTTTCCCTTATCTTTTCTATCAACTGGTTTTTTCAATCCCTTAGAGCCTGAGCATATATAAAGAACTGAGGACCTTAACCTAAGTCAGGAATCTTAATCTCATTTACTCAATATTCTGTAAGAAATAAAGGTTATATGGAAGGAAGGATATTATGAGAAAAAGAGAAGAGTCATTTAAAGTTTTTATATTTTATTTAAAAATGTTAAAGTTTTTGGTACTATAATGCTTTCTTGTTTCTGGGTTTGAATCCTAACCAGAAACCCTTGTCTGATGTGACTCCATTGCCTCTATTGGAGAATTTCATCGGATGTTCTGTCTCTTCAATAAAAACGATCTCTAAACTCTTGAGAATATAAAAGAGGACTAATTTCATTTCCATTTTGGCAAATCGATTGGCTAAAAATAAAAAAAATATATATATATATTTAAAAACAACGTTTACCTATAAGTGAATTCTGAACGAATTCTTGAATTTTATTTTAATTTTAATTATAGAGAATTTTTCTTCGAGTAACCTCTATGATTATTAAATTAGGGATCGAGGACGTCCCTTTTTAGGATGAGTTCGTATTTTCCTATGAAAGAGGTTGATTGAAATGAAAACCTTAATTATTTTTATATGAGGCTAATGTACGTATTCCAACCACTCGGAAGGGTATGAATTCCTCGTGAGAAGAACCACTTCACTTGTTGCAGAGGACACAAGATTAATTTCTACTGATTTACCGCTAACACCTTCATTAATCAAAAAAAAAAAAAAAAACGCATCACACATACTGCTTTAAAGCTGTCATCTATGCACTGACGCTGCTTTCTGTTGGTCATTCTTTGAACCATAAGGATAACTCTTACCAAATCTTTAATCTTACAACTTTTTGTAATTTTTCTGTACTTTTAAATTTTGCATTTGAATCACCCTTGAATATTTATATAATTATATTCTACATCACTTTTTTTAAATTGATAATGATTATAAAGGAACCGTAACTAACTTGATTTGCAATATTAGCATGCATTTAATCTTAATCCAAAAATGCCGTTTCTTTCCCATTATTTTCACTCCAATTTGTAATTTTAGAGAAATTAAATTCGAGTGTCAGTAAATGACACGTTTGCCCCATGAATGAACGTCACTGCGGAGAGAAGAAACAAACTTTCTTATATCTCTCTCCTATTAAAATTTGCATTACAACAACACTTATTTATATCAAAGAAAACAAAAAAATACCACCTCTATATATTCCTTTATTTCTCCTCCTTTCCAAAATGGTTTCAACCAAAAACATGTTTATGTTATATGTACGATATTTGTTTTCCAAGTTACCTACCAATACAACTTCGTGGTCCAATTCCGAACGGGAAAAATGCATATGGATTTATTCTGGATTTATTCTCTTCACTAAATCTTTCAGGATCTAATTTTTCTGGATTTGGGAAATATTCCGGATCGTTGTGGAAACAATATGGAGGTATTACAATCATATCGCCAGGTTCAATTGTGAGTTCCGGACGATTTTCTGTCGCTGCGATTGTGTATCTTTTTGAACATTCCCTTTGCGTTGCAATGAATACAGGCAGCGCTCTTTGAGATTCTAAAAACAAAAGCACTTATTTATTTATATCAATGAACGTTAAAAAAATTATTTTTTCACCTCTACATATTCCTTTATTTCTCCTACTTTCTAAGAGAGTTCCTTGACTTATTAGAAACTAGTCCCTAGTTACAAGTTCTATGACTTTTGAGGATCTAGACTAGTTACTAGTTCCTTGGCTCATGGGGGGCTAGCCCCCTAGTTACAAGTTCTTGACTTATAAGGAACTAATCGCTAGTAACAAGTCTTGAGTTATGAGGATCTAGTCTAGTTATAAGTTCTTGGCTTATACGGAACTAGTTCCTAGTTATCAGTTCTTTGAATTATGAGAAGCTAGTTTCTGGTTTCAAGCTCCTTGATTTATGAAGCTAACTAACCCCTAGTTACAAATTTTTTGGCTTATTAAGAATTATTTACAAGTTACAAGATCCTGTAACTAGTTACTTTTCACATTGAAAAAAAAAAATACATTTTATCTAAAATAAATGGTAAACTATTATAGGAATCATTTCTAATATTAATCATAGAATTTTTAAAAATAAAACAACACACACACTAGCTATTGAAAAAAAAAATAAGATGACTTATTCAAAATCCTATTCATTAAATCATAGATTAGATATGAAAGAGGCAAATTCGAATCCACTAACTTTAAATAAGTAATACTCTCTCAGTTGGATGGTGTATTAATAAAATATAAATATAATAAAAAATAAAAAGCACGAAATTTACAAAAATGAAAAGGAACTTGTAAGGGTCCTTACAAAAAAAAAATGAACCAATTACTTGTTAATTAATTCGTTTCATTTGAAGGAACTAGTTATAGTTCCAAGTTACAAAAAAAAAAAAAGAATCTTGATAACGTGTAACTAGTAATCCCGCTCCCTTCTCCCTTTAGTGTTCTTAAGTACAGTAACATCAAAAGATTTCACTTTCTCCCAAAAGAGTTCTCTTGTTTTCTGGGCATGTATTGCCAACACTTGGATTGGAAGAATGACTTCGCCTCTAGCAACTCTAGAGAAGCTCTCATCCCGCTTCTGAGATATTAGAACTATTTACATTGTTAATATTGTAAACCTTTAAAGGATTTAAAGTCAAATTCCAGAAAATCCATTGAAAATTTAATTTAAATCAGTTGGATATCAATTGGTATCAATAAATATGCCTGGTTAATTTGTACCGTAATTTTTTTTAAAGACTAAATAATTTATTAAGAACAAATAATAATAATAATAAAAAAATAACTATAATTAGGACCCGAAAAGATTTTAAAAAAATAAAGAAAATTGGAGAACTTTGAAAGGAATTTACATTCAAACTACAAGGATATCTTCGTTAGCAGAATATAGGTTGGGTGTAGAATCAATTTGCAGTCTCTAAACCTAGATTCATCTATTGTTGTATTTGTTCTAATTCAATACCTCTTTTTAATTAATAAATAAAAAATTCATTTGGATAGTGAGTGGAAATTTTATCTTTATCTTTCACAAATGAGTTGCATATATCTTTTTTTCCTAGCAATTAAATTGGAAGATTGATTTCACCACTGGCAACTATAGAGAAGCCTGAGAAGTGAGAGGTATTGAAATTGTCAATAGCGATAACTTTTAAAGGCCATAGGATGCGGGTTCCTCTAAAAATGGTGACCTCGATGTGATTTTAACTTTAATACCTACCATTTAAGAACATATCAAGATATTTCATTTTCATTAAAATGTCATAATTAATCTTCCCATTGTTCTCTTCAAGAGTATTCTCAATTTCTTCATAAACCCTCTCTTGAATCTCAGGGTATTCAGCCAAATGATGCAGAGCAAATGTCAATGTTTGAGAGATGGTATCAAAACCACCAAAGAAGAAGATGATAGCTTGTGCCAACATTTCTTCATCAGTTAACACTAAAATCATAAAATTAAATTAAAATATAAGTAGGTATTTTTAACGTCATTATATGGAATACCTTCTGAATGTTGATTTTTCCGTCTTTCTCGTTCCTCTTTTGTTGCTTCCAACATCAAATGGATCATATCAGGACGAATAATTCCTTTCTCTCTTCTACTATTGATGTTATCCAGAAAAATATTTTGAAAGAAATTTAAAGGTTTTGACGGTAAAATCCCTTCTCCAAAAATGATCTGAAAAAAGTATTTCATCCGAATCAGCAAGTAGATAAAATAAATATAATTCTTTATAAAATAAATAATTTTTGTTTAATTGGCTTTTGCTTATCGGTCTCTAAAATCTAAATCTAATACCTGATTTAGGCTAAGGCGTTTTTGGACGCTCTAGAAATGGAGTATGTATAAATAAATTAGACCTGTGTTTATGCAACTGATACCAAGTTCCACGGTCATTTAGGTTTAATTTTCTTATCCTCTCTTCACGGTGTGACGCGCATTGATTTGCGTTTTTGGACCATGAATTTTCTATACCTCTGGTAAAAATGGAATTTAATAAGGAATTTTTTTCTTTTGAAGAAAAAAAAAGTAGCTAAGTCTTCATAATACAAAAACCAGGAAAATAAAATTCATGAAAAAAAAAAACTTCAAATTTAATCCTTATTTTTTTATATATAAATTTATTAATCTAGATTAAAATATAATTGATAATAATATATTAGATTTATTCATAATCCGTGAAAGTCATGAGCCAAGAAGATGAAGAAAGTTCTTTATAAGCTGAGAAGTTCTGGTTTGATTGACTCTTTGAGCTCTAACAACTTAGAAGACATAAGAAGTGGTGAAAAAAAAAAAAAAGGGCAAAAATGGTAAGAATATTGGAGAAGAGTGATATGAATGAAGATTAAAAAAAAGTTGAGAAGGTTCCTTGAGAAGAGGTTTTATCATAAACAGTCTTTTAGGAAAAAAGAGAAAGCGATGTGGGAATGCATACTTGGGAGCGAAGAGAGAGTATGGAAAAAGAATATCCAAGTTATGTTCTGCAATGCGGAAATCTTCTAGAAGACTACCAGAGCTTACTAACAACATAATAATCCTAAAACACTTAATGACACTCCTCAAGAATGTAAAATTCAAAAATGACAAAAGTGACAAAGAGATCTGAAAAGAAAATTGGCCGTCTGGGAAAAAAGAAGAGTGAAGACATGAGTTGATTTTTTTTCTTGATTTTAATTTTAATTTTTTTACTATATTAAAATTTTACAAATGTAGATTTAAATCCAAAAGGAACGAATAAATAAATAAATATTTAATGTATTTTTATAGCATCTTTTCCCTCGAATTTGTGTGTCCTCCTCCTTTCTATCCAACTTCTTTTGGGTCAACAACCCCTTTTCTCTTCCACCTTCAATTTCAGTATATCCATCCTCTCTTCTCCTCTTCTGTCATCTCTCGGATCTTCTCATTTATTATTCTCTCCCTCCTTGTTTTTTCCCTTTAAGTTCAACTTTTTATTTATGATTTGGATTTTTCTTTCTCACTTCCATACAGCAGCAGGACTTAACGTCGTTTTAAATATTCTTCCTTTTATCTTCCAAGACACTCTTCTCCAATTCAACCAGCCAACTTGAATCCTGTGATGATTCTTTTTATATGTAATTAATTAAGAAATCAAGTCCAATTACTTTTGAGATGGATATTATTATTATATATAGATTATTTTAATAAAGGAGAAGTCAACTTTAATTTATGATAATTTCCTTACCTTTATTAATTTAGGTGCAAGAAAAATAAAAAGCATTTTCAACCAACGAAATCCGGAGGTGAAATCTAATAAATCTTTGCCCATTAGAAAGAATTCATTTTGAGGATCGTTAAGCGAGTCCACTTCGATTCCAAATGCAGTCGTTGCGATAGCGTCGTTTGTAAATCGACTGATCAAATCCTTCACTTCTCTTTTGACAACTTGCCCTAGATAAAAAAAAAATGGTTGTATACGATTTGTTTCTAGTTGTATACAACCTAGCAAGATTGCATCCAACTAGTTGCTATTTTCTTTATTACCTTTTCCTTTTTCATATTCCTTCTGAAGATATTTCTCCAATTTCAATGCGCATTTTTCGATTAATTCAAACATGATACGCATTTTATTTCCAGTGAACGCGGGGCTTAAAATCGATCTGACGTCTTTCCATTTATTATCTATACGTATTTAAAATTAAAAAAAAAAATAATTGTTATTTTGAAATTAAAGCTTGTTATCATTAATAAGTATATTTTTTATGTAATAAGAACAATTTTCCCTAAATTTTAGAAGATATTAATTTCGCAAACACGTAAAGATATTCAGTTGAATATTTATTGCTGATAAGTAGATCTCACCCTTTGGAGAACTTAGATTCATTTTTTCTATTTACGAGTTTAAAATAAATTTATTTGTTTTAAATATTACAACGTTTCGGTCACTCATACTGTGGCCTTCTTCAGGTACAAATCACTAATCGTCTTACATTTATTTATTATTATTTTTTTTTACTGTTGTACCTTTTAAAAGTGGAAGTCCCTTTGAGAAGAAATCATCAGGTGAAGTAAAATCAAAATGGTTCATGAAATGGTCGAAATCTTTAACTGTTATACTTTTCACTAATTCAGGATCGGCAATTAAATAGGCGGGTCTGATCGTTTCGAAAATTCCACCAACTCCAGTTGGTTTAGCTAAATTATAGAATCTGCAATCAAATGATACGATTATTCATTTAAGAAAGGAGGGGACAAGCTATCGTTGATGGAACCACCCGACAATTTAACGTTTTGTGAGAGGAGTTTGCGTTTGATGACGCATTATTCTCGTGCAAAATTTCAATTTTTCATCTTGGACATACATAGAGAGAGACAGGGGACCTCAAAACGTGTATTTCCGTTGATTATAATACTTTCTCTTCATATATTTCATATAACCATATTTTATAGGTAAGAGAAAGTTTTTATACGAAAATCGTATTTTTTGACAAATATCTACGCCCTTCTCTAAAGTGAGTTGGAGATAAGAGACAATATTTAATAGCAAAAGCAATGATATTTGTTTATGTTTATTTATTCTAATCAGCGATGATATAATTGTTGTATCTTTATCAGGCGAAGTCAAAATATTTCTCTTCAACTTCTTAGAATTAAAATTTACATTTAAATTTTGATTCCCAGAAAACAAAATTTGTTTTTGTTGATATCTACGACTGAATGTTGTGTTAGAGATAAATTCAGGGTCAATGTCAATGTATGTTTATATTTATAAGTTGAATAAGCAGAATTTATAATTTCCTATTTTGTTTGCGTTTAGATAGAGGACTTTTGAAAAAAAAACGTTCTCATAAGGGTGTACTAATAACAGGGCCGGCGTGAAACATTAGACGGTGAGGCAGCCGCCTTGGGCTTTTTACGAGCATTTTACCTTTTTATTCTAAAATTAAATAAAAAATTTTTAAAAATCTAAAATGCGCATTATATAATAATAATAAATTTTTAATATATATTACATAGTTTTCTCTCTTTAATTCATTTTGGACATGCGTCCTCGTGTAAAGTTCACCATGAAAGAGGAATATTTTAATTCGAGTCCAGGGAGAGCAAATTATGCCTCCAATCACACACAAATTATTTGTTATCTAATCAACACCACCTAAAAAAAATCTGACGGCCGCACATCACACAACTATCTCTTACTTAAGGTAAGGAAAATTGTGTTATGTTGCTATTACACCAGATTTAGGGTCGGTTTAGAATTTTATTTAACTTTTATTTTTAGAAATTTATGATCAATTATTAAAATTATAAAAAAAAAATTAATTAATTAATTAAATTGGAAATTAAATCTCACAAATGAATTAAAAATATTTATATTTCCTATGCGATGCTTAAAATTCCAAATTGAGGGCTCTATTTGAGATGAAAATTGATTAATAGATTAAATTAAAGATTAAAAATTGTTACAGTAGTTCAAGAGAGAGAGAAAAAAAAAACTACTATTCTTTGGACAATTTTATTCAAAAGCTTCCAGCTTAAATATTAAATTTTAGCCTCGTGTTTTTTGAGATATCTTGTTCACACACACACACACACACACACACACAGACCATCAAAACGTGTATTTCCGTTGAAATTTCCACATTGATTTTTTTTTTTTATATTACATATTATATATATATATATAGGTAAGACACAATAAATTGCATATCCATTAAGAATTATGAGGGGAGAGTTTTGCAACTTTTTTTCTTAAAAAAAAAAAAAAAAAAATTCGATAGACTTACCTGTTATAATATTCATAATAATTGAGTTTTCCAAAATGAATCAACCATTGATTACCTAAAAGAGGACACGGCCTCTCGTAAGGTAAGCCTCGTTTCATAAAATAATCATGATTCTTAGTGATGAGGTGATAAAATAAAAAGCCAATTAATATGGCTACTAAAAATAGCATGATGATTCAAGACGAACTTCACAGCACTGACTGTCATTTCTATTGAATCAATTGACTAAAATTGAGAGAGAGAGAGAGAGAGTGAGTGATTATTATCTCCTAACTAAACGAGAATATCAATTGCTGCTAGTCTGAATACGCATGCACAAATTAAACTTTTACCATTAACAATGAGCAAGTTTGGTTTTTAAGAAATCTTGTTCATTATTTTTTTTTTAGACCCAGGCCACCTCAAAACGTGTATTTCCGTTAAAATCTTGACATCGATTTTTTTTTTTTTTTTGCAATCGCAATACTTTCTATATATTATATATAGAAATTAAAAATTAAAATTTCACTTGTAGAATCCTCCAATATTATTTTTGAGGTTGGAAAACAAACATGAATAGAGCACTGCAATAAATTTATTTATTTATTTTAACCATCCAGTTTTCAATTGAAGTTAGACAAGATTTTTTTTTTGTAATTTTATGATATTTTGCAGGAAAAAAAAATATACAAATTAATAAAAAATAATTATTTTTGTGAAAAATAAATTTTAAAATATTTATACATATATATATGTGCCTGTAATGCAGAGAGAGAAAAAATATACATGTACATAATTTTGATATTTTCCAGGATTCATTTTTTGTTTCCATTGGTTTTTTTTTTTTTTTTTTTGGTTTGATTAGTGCGGGCACTAATCAAAGGATTCTTGTATGAAGTCATTT
>JAAAKE020165857.1:0-11751 GCA_010014785.2 Anisolabis maritima
TCGCTCAGGACGGGAAGCGAACCTCTGACCTTTGGTACGTGAAGCCAGACCTCTAGCTCTGCACCAAGGGACAGGGCTCCTTTTATATATAGATATTTAAAATTTGTTCCTACAAAAATCCACAATGTATAGTTTTAAAGTGTATAAAAAATAGAATTCTAAAAATTCAACTTATGGAGGCAAATATTTAAAAATTTTTCAAGTCCTTTAGAAAATGAATTGTTTTTTTTTTTTTAAAGAAAAGGGGGTTGAACAAAACCCAGGATCGGTAAAAAATCTCATATGACAGGGTTGTCCATTAAGCGGTCCGTAAAGCATTTTTGTGCGGTTCAAGTCGCATTTTCATCTTTAAAATTAAAATTTCTTATAGCAATTATTCGAAGCCAAAAATCCATGCACATATATTATATATAATGTATGTATGTTCCAGGATAACTCTGGAACATACTATATGACTTACAATCTGGAAAAAAATACTGTCGAGGTAAAACCCTCCTAGCACCACCAGGAGTGGGAACAGGAAAGGGGGATGACAGATAAAACGACCGAGATTAGTGTCCAATCCATAGTTTTCGGGGACTGTGAGATGAAGAAAAAGTGAATAAAAAGTTAGGTAAAAAATGTTTCCGAAACACTGCCTAGGTGCGTAGCCCTCCGAAGGCAGGCTTCGCAGCTAGTTCTTTATAGATTACTAAGCCAAGCCTTGCCAAATAATTTCATTAAACTCCATAGGGAACTTGACATAAATTCAAAAACAGCCCATTGTGAATAGATAACCTGCTAATATTTTTTCTTCAACTTTTATTCATGATTCCTAGAAAAGGATATTAAAATGATTTCTCTTATTAAATATTAAAAATCTCTCTGTAAAAAGATTATGAATCTAATTTATTTATATTAAATCGTATGGCCGCGTGAAATTTCAATAAATTTTGAAATGAAATTCATGATCAAAACTGATGAAGATCAAACCTGAATCAAGGTCAAATCGAAGTTTTCACTTTAAATTAAAAATAACTTCCCATGATTTCACTCGATTTATTTCCCTATGATGATATAATTTATTTTTGCACTTGATTAGTTTTGTTTCTTCGTGAAAGGTTTCTCTCTCTCTCACACACAATTAAGGTAATAATAATTTTAAGAAACATTTTATTTCTATCACAAAACCGAAATGGTTTTATTGTGTCAAAAGAAAGAGATTAACCTTATTCGATAATTAATTGCTGCAAATTAAATTTCGAAATAGTTGAACTCAAGGGTGGGAGAGTCTGGCAAATATTAGCTAGTAGAAACAATAAATAAAAGACATAGCTGATGTTTTATTGGGAGTTACGAGATTTGTCGACGTTTCGGAAACAAAAAGCCTTCTCCAAAGGAAAGCAGATTAAATTAAATTTTGATCTTGTGATAGTCTTAGAAAATACAAAACTTATACAAGATCTTTCATTTTTTGGTTAATTTACAAAATTGATGAATTGACCTTTACCTATTTCATATAAATATTGTTATATAAATAAAATCACTGACTAATTTTTCGTTTCATATAAAGAGAGGCTCTGAATTGTCTTATTCTTATTGTAACAGTAAGTAACTTTGTACTTTTGAAAAACTTAGGATTATTAATAGTAATTTTTCAATGTATAAAAGTTTCTGGGATATTTGGCGAAAAGTTTTCGGGACACAGAGACAGAAGTTCCCGGCCAAACCGGGACAAATAGGATCCCTATTCTACCGTGAAATAAATAATTAAATTGTTTAAA
Organism: Anisolabis maritima; assembly: GCA_010014785.2. Classification (NCBI taxonomy): domain Eukaryota; kingdom Metazoa; phylum Arthropoda; class Insecta; order Dermaptera; family Anisolabididae; genus Anisolabis; species Anisolabis maritima. Next base: position 1,764 of record JAAAKE020165857.1, read on the forward strand.
GCCCTCAGATGCTGAAAAGACTTTCCAAATATTCGCTCCATTAATTCATATGCATTAATTAATGATTCCACACAAATATATAAATATAATAAGCGAGTATAATCATAAATTTTATCGACAAACGCGTACTGTAGAATTCTAAATTGTTTTTGTTTTATTAGTGGGGAAAATCTAACCGGGTTTTTTCTAAATTCTTAAATGTGAAATCAAGATACATGTTAAGCCACCATGTTGGGTCCTTTGGCAACAGGTTTTGCCCTACTGGAGGAGAGGGTCTTAGGGTTTGCGTCAGTCTGGAGGCGGCGCCATGGATCCTCGTGCCCCGAGCTTCATGTTAAAGTCCTTTTCTATTTATGAACTTTACTATTATTAATTGGAAGCAACGAGGATTTCAAAAGCTTTTTTCAAAGTGCCTAGCCTAGAGGATCATGTATTTTCCATTTGAAAATTTCTAGAAGAGGAAAATGAGAAATTAATCAATTCCCTATTTATAGAAATAGTTGCATGATGTGATTATAAACATCATCACCTTGCATTTGTAATGAGTTTTTATGAGGAGGGGCTTAAAAAAAAAAATAAGACGCACTTTTGTTCTGAATGAATTAAAACGAAATGAACCCGACTGACCTCTTAACATTTCTAAAAAACTCGGCTCATGATTCGTCCGATGAGGAGCTGTCCTTTTGTCTTCTTTGCTGCTTAATTCAGGTGGCAATCCATCCTGCAGGAACTCTTCAGGGTTATCGACAAATGCCTGAAAAAATTCATTATCATTTACTTTTCGTTATTGAAAAAGTAAAACAAAAAATTAATGAAAATATTATTTTTTGTTAATAATTCAAAGGTTATTTGTTGGTCTACATGAAATTTATTATGTAAATTTATTTAATGTTGATTTATGGAAATTCATTATTTTTTTAATTAATAGATAAATAGTCAATATTTGTTATATTAATATATAAAAATTTAAAATGAGTAAATTGACGTTCAAAAATATATTACTATTTTGTTCTCTCTTTAAAATAAATATTTATATTTGACATTTAAGAATGGTTTGGTATATATTTCTTAAAATTTAATTAATTTAAGTGAATTGACGTCCTTTCGGATCGGAAAAACAAAAATTCATTATCCAGGTGTCAAGTGAACATAAATAATTTGGAAATGTCGTCAGGTTTTTTTATGATTATTGCATTTTTATCATTCTGTGAACTAGAAGCCTTTTTTTATTGGCATAATTCCGTAGAAGTGCATTCCCTTCGACACTTAGACTTCCCAGTTGCATGCAATTTTATGGGAATAACTTTAAGGTGTCCCACCTCCGGAATTGAATATTATGGAAGAGCCTTACGCCGTCATCATTTAAAGGGATAATATGAAGAAGAAATCCAACAATAGAGAAAGGAGTAGGCAAGCCAAGAGGGAAAATGAAGTCTGTTGACTGATGATAGCTTAATTTAATAATATTTCAATAAAGCCGAAATGTTTCAACTGTTGAGATTTTCCATTGACTGCTCTCTTTCTTTTTTGTACTAATGAAATACATTAATGTGAGCAAGCCCTGTCTTCACATACCAAAGGTCACTGGTTCGCTTTGCGTCCTGAGCAACAAAAATTTATTTAAATTACATTGGCTACCAATTAATATAAATAAATAAGGACTGAGTCTAAATGGCATCAGATGTCGAAAAGGACATGTGAGCAACCCTCAATTGTTGCCCCACTCCTCCTTCCACCCTCGCGTCACAGGATTGATTGTTATGCCACCGCCGAAACGGCCCTAGGTAAAATCCTTAAGAGTAAAACAAGGAATTTAGTTAAAACTAGAAAAATTGATTTTTTAATTTCCCATTTACAGAGGGTCTTTGAATAAAAAAAAGTTCAGATAAAATATACAGGAGGCTAAACCATATTAACTAGCTGAGGTCTGATGATATTTTGCTATTATTTTACGGCCCATAATAACTACTTTTTCCTCTAAACAATCTTCAATCAATCCAATCAATACAATAAAAATTCATATTTCATTTCTTGGCTATAAACTGATATTGACATAGCTGGATAATGGCTTTAGTTGCTTGGAGACAAATTTATTATCTCATCATCCGATCATGGATCAAATTATTTTGCATTAAGTATAATATACTATTCCCCTCAAAAGTAATTGGACCATTTCTCTCTTTTGTTTCAACTTAATGGATAATTAGCAGACCTATATGAAGTTCAAAATCTTTTATTATTATTAAATTCGGATTTCATTAAGGTCTTCTAATTATCCATTAATAATAAAAGTTACAGTTTGTACAATTACTTTTGAGAGGGATAATAGATATATTCATGTATTTTATATACATATATTCTATATTGTCCAAGTGAATGCTTTAACGATCATATCAAGACTAACTTTATGCAAAATAAATGATGATAAGATAATAAATTTGTCTCGAAACGTCTCCGGGATCAAAAAGTATATAAAAACTTTTATTTTGGCCGAACCTCCCTTTTCTATATTTAACATTAACAGCCATCATTTTAACGTTAAATCTATAATATTAAGGGGCGTACTCACGTCAAATTTTTAAGGCCTGTTTGACCATCTTTAGATGAAAAAGTAAAAAAGGACAAATAAATAAATAAATAATATTTTTTCTGATTATTTATCTAAAATTTTAAAATTTAAAATCGAAAGATGAACCTGAAATTAGTTTCAGATCCATTTCATATGATAATCCTAATTTTTATTTTCCTAATGTTAACGTTTCATAAATTTATTTAATAACGGGTTTCCAAAAGGAAGAGTTGGCTCATTTCTTCGTCCGGAAGAAGGTCTGTACGTTCCGAGTGGCTGGCCGTTGTTTCAGTGCAGATTCATATCTCTTTTTATTTTTTTTCTTATTTATATTTGCAACGGTACATAGACAATACCTTGCCTTTTGAGTGGGACTGCATTTGGTACTCTACCTGTTGTAGATCACGCATCATCTTCTTGCGAATTGTCTTCTTCATTGACAAATGCCTTTCGAGATGTTTGACCTCCGATTGCCCCTTCGAGGCATTTTTTCCACTTTTCTTGTTCCTTTTTGTGGTGTCACATCCGCCTCCACCTGCAAAACAAAACAGGACTTGAATATCGCGTGCCTGATATGATTAACAACCTCAACACTGGCGGATTATGAAAAAAAAAATGCTATTTATATATATAACTCTGTCAAATAATTCATTGGATTGAAACTAAAATGGCGAAATAGTCGGTAAAATATTCATTCTTTCTTTTTTTTTTAAGCGAACTTTTCCTAAATATTTTAAATAATAAAGATATCGAGGTTGTGTTATATTTAGTGAAGGAGAAAATAATAAATACGTAAGCTTATTCTAGAAAGAAATGATTTACATCATCAAGCAGGGGCATAGCCAAGGGGGGACGGAGAGCCTCTCCCCCTCCAGGTCACCTCGAGTTGTTAGAATCACGGTCCAGTTGTCAAAATTTGGTCTATTTAGAAAATAAAAAGAAAAATTTTGTTAGCATTTTGACGTTCTTTCCCCTCCACTTAAAAGACATCATTATCATCAATAGGACGTAGTTTTGATATTATGCACGATCTTCTTGTTCTTGGGACGTCTATTCGTTTATATATGAAACAATTTTTAGTCTTTAGAGAAGAAGAAGAAGAACTGACGAGCGCGAAATGCTCAAAATGGCAGGGAGATACGCATTAATAATTAACTTTTCAAACTCAGCAGTAACAAAAATTTGAGTACATTATTGATATAAAAGAGAAGCTGGGTTGTCCAGAGTTGTATAGAAACGGAGAAGAAAGCCAGCTCTATCTTTTATCCTTTATTTCGCAGTTCAGTGATAAGATGGCGGTTTAAAAAGTTTTTTGATTTCAAAGAGAATGAAAAAGGCAAAAGGGGAGGCGCCTGTAATTCCGCTTGGCGTTTTGTCTTTATAGTTTTGGGAAACATTCATTTTCTTTCATAACTAAAAGTCTTGTTAAAAATTTGAAATAAATAAATAAAATTATTAGAATATTTCACGGTGTTCTTGTAAGCCTTCACGAAGAAAAAAATTAGGTCAACGTTTTTTAATATTCCCTTTCTCCAGTATGGAGGAGGAGGGGGAGAGGGGCTGGAACATGAAAAAATGTTGACAAATAATTTTTCAGCAGATATACTTTTTACTACTTTGTACCTTAAATTCTCAATGTTACCAACCCGAGGGGCACAAAATCGAACAGAGATAAATAAAAAATCACGACCTATGGAAAAATTTTGGCCAGGCGCTAAGCTAAGGGCGCTCTGCACTGATCCAAGACTTCATCTCTAAACGTGAGTATATATCAAATACTCAAGTAGTAAAACCCATATTATTTCATTTTTATGATATTTATGGGAGGCAACCAGGGAGGTATAATCAAGGCAATCAATCATTCAAGGGATTTATTTTCTAAGTGATTTGGTAGCCAAAATATAAATATAAATAAGAAATAAATTTCATTTTAGAAAATTCATCAAATGTCCAAAATAAAAACTGAGATTATCATGCAAATTTATTCATCTAAAATTCAATAAGTTATAATAAATTATTTTCTAGAATAGTAAATTGAGTTTTTTTAATTTATTCTGAACAACGATTGATAACATTTTGTTCGGAATATAGACTCATATATTAGATAAATAATTTTGATTATTCTTTTTTATCCATATAAGGTGAGGTGCAAAACCAAATAAAATCATTTGGATGGCTTTGTCAGTTCAGGCACTTTCTTATCAGTACGCATTATTGAAAGTCTCATGTCTTTGTACATGAGCAGAGGAAATTCGAATTAACAGATCCTAATAAAATTTTATTTTTAAACTTCTGATATGAACATTTCAATTTGATCAACTCATGTACAGACTGTACGGATCTGATAGTGATTGAGTCGCTCCCTTTCATAAAGGTTCTTTTCGCAGAATTTTATCTACATATGGAAATCAGTGTTTTTAAAATATTTTTGTGTCCAGGATTTATATTTGAAAAGGGATAGATAGCAAAAGCTAATGTACTTTAATATTAAATACGCAAATATAAAAAAAATTTGAATAAATAAAAAGTTGACCCGAAATTATATTAAAGAATTTTTTTCTTCATTTTTTTCCAAAAATAAGCTTAAGCCACTTTCATATTAAACGTTCCACATGAAGATAAATACACATTTACTAATTTGGAATGAATAAATGAAAGTAATAATTATTTTCATAAATAATTTATTATTTATTTCTTCTTTTTAATTTAGTCCTAACATTATAATAAAAGAAAGTATTATTATTTTTATATCAATAACAAAGCACATGCCCAAAGCCGCAGCTAATCTTATTATTTCGCCTTTTCTTATTTTTCATTTTTATCTCAAATATTTATTTAGATAATTCTTTCCTTGCATTTTCTAAGTCTTTATTGAAAAGAATCTGAACTAATGCTAAACATTTTGGTTCCAATATTGACTTGGTTTTTTTAAGTCTTTCGGCATCTGAGGCCATTTAGACTCCGTCCTTATTTATTTATACCAATTGGTAGTCAATATAATATAAATAAATTTTTGTCGCTCAGGACAGGAAGTGAACCACTGACTTTTGGTACCTTAGGTGAGATCTTTACCTCTGCACCAAGGGACAGAGCACTTTGAATTGGTGGTTCTTTACTAAAAGAATAATTTGTCAGATTGCCTGGAGAGCTCAGGATGCCTATTGGATATAGTTGAATATATAATTGTAGGCCATAGCATCCAAAATTCTCGAGAGATGCTTTTAGTTGCCACTTATCCCTCTTAATTGCATTGTCACAATTATTTGATTGAGAAGATTTGTTTCCCTTTGGACATGAAATATAGTAAGGTAAAGGTATTGTAAGCCACGTGTCGTTTCGTCCTCTTGAGTAATTCGTCTGCACATCTGCTTAAAGCCCGCGTCCATTTGACACAGGCAATCCATTATGCAAAGATAGGCGTTTTTTAATATCAGATTAAAATTGAAAGGAAAAAATAAAATAAATATTTTTTGCTTATAATTTATAAAAACAATACACTTGGTATTTTGAATTGTAAATTAAAGGAGATTGATTTTATTATTGAGCAAAAAAAGTGAAAATTTACTTATAATTTCATCTGGGAAAAATTGAAAAATTGAATATTTACCTTTTTTCAAGTCTTTTCGGCAACTTTGTATAATTTATGTACTAATGGGGGTATTGAATATATTAAAATTTTGAGATTATTGATCAAGGGGGAAGAAGGTGGTGTAGAAAATTTTTACAACTTTTTTACTTATTTTTGATTATATTAATTGCATGGTTACAAAATTACTTGGTTTCTTTTTAGAAATAATACCAAAATCAAGACAAAAACTAATGCTAATAGCTTTAATATTTTTAAAGTTGAATTAGAAATGAGAATCCATAATTGTTGTATAATGTAAAAAGTTTTATCCAGATTGAAACCATTCAATGAAATCACTTAAAGTGTAATTTTATTGAAATTTAAATTTATATACTTGTATATATTTCTTTCCCTTTTTATTTAAACACCATACCACCATAATTATAAATCTTTTTTTTTTTTTTTTTTTTTTAAGTCCTTTTCCGTCCTTATTTAATTAAATTAATTGGTAGCCAAAATTATAAATCTTATTACTTATAAGATTAAATTCAAACCTTTTAAAAATGGAAACAATTTTCAATTATTATTCTTAACAATAGGCTTGAAAATTTGTTTGAATTGAGTGCAGTTACTTCGCCATAAAATTAGCAGATAGAATTAATTCATTCTTCATTAGACAAAAGAAATTTCAAATTGTTCATTTTATGATTTTATTCAGATGAAATTTTTCTTGTCAATAATATATATATATCAAATAATTATAAAAAAACTTGCTGACTGAGAGGGCTTTGAAATATTTGGTTTCTGCCCAACCAAAAAAAATTTTGCAAAAATTTTCTTTTAACTTGAAAATAAAACAAAATTTAAAGCGTAATACAAGAATGAATAAAAATAAAAAATAAAAGATTTTTTTTCTCTTTTCGGCATCTGAGGCCATTATAGACTTTTAAATGATATATATATTATGCTACAGATTATCCAGGCATATTTATACACCAATTGGAATCCATTGAATATAAATAAATTTTGATCGGATTGCCTGGGATCCAAACTCACATTGCTTAGCTTTCAAAGTTATCAATAGGGACAATGTCAATATCTTTACCCTCTCGGTCACGAGGGGAGGGGGGGAGGATAAATAGCAATGTAAAGAGCATAAATTGAAGACATGAGTGATTTGCATGGGCCTGGATAAATAATACAGTGCTATTAATACCAAACTCTATCTAAAAACATTCCCTAAAATAAAAATTTTTTAAATGTAAAAATGTATTATATTATTATTATTATATATAATAATAAAATAATATATTATATAATATAATAAAAAAATAATTTCTCTTAATATTTTGATTTGTAAATAAAAAATCTGATGTGAACATAAAATAGCCAACGAGACGTTACTATAAGCTGACACCAAGCAACAATCCAAGATCAACCCAGTGATGGAGTCAACTCACTCAGTTGAGATTGTTTAAATCAATTATTTTTTTACTCATTTCGTGAAGTTCTCAATTTCATAAAGAATCACGATTACTCCTCTCATCTATATTATGCTTGGATGTTATAAGAAAGTAAAAAGTCGGTTAATATCACTTTTATTAATATCCATATAAATTTTATTTTTCATTTAATAATAAAAAATTTTCCCTTATTAGTTGGAATTGCAAGAGATCATGCCGACATCTAAAGGGGTTAGAGATATTCTGAAGAAGTGTGCCCGAAGTTCCAAAACGTTTAAATAAAAATTGCTTTTTATTCCATTCTCTTGGACAGCTAGCATCTCTTGAAATTGCCATAATTAAATTGAATAAGTTCGAATAGAGTATATTTCAATCGCTTATTTCTTCTTTATCTTCATTTATTGTTAAAAATGAGATTCACTGAGCATATAAAAATAAAATCGACAAGCGATATTTTTTGTTTGGTTCTTAATAGATTAGGAGATGTATGTGTGTACATAAAATTTCTTTTAGTCCTAGTGCCAAGCTTAGAGATGCGGTATATATATTTTCTATTACAAACAAAGGCCAAATGGAAAATTCAAGTTAACCAATTCAAAGAGTTTGGATACAATAAAAGAGAGGCGAACAAAGAGAGCTTGTAAAATGATAACACTAAATTTATTTTTATAACTTTCTTCGAAGGGGGAGCAGAGAAGGTCTTCTTAGCCTGAGGCTCTTCGTAGACCTGTTATTTATTATTTATTCGGCAGCCAAAACAACCACCTCTCCTCTCATTAAAAACAACCGCTGCTCATTCATTACTTTTTATATTTTTTTATCTTTTATGAATCGGAAATTAATCATTTTGACCTTAGCTGAATTTACATTTCGCCTATCATTCATTTTTTTTTTAATTCAAACAAAAGTTTGAATTCAAAAAATGACGTTGACGTTTCGAGTCTTCATCACACTCATCATCTGGGCCATATGAATTTGGATGATTTCGAAACGTATTGTTATTTTTTGCCTCTCCTTTTTTTGAAAGATCTTCACAGCCATTTTCATTTCAAAAATTTTACTCTATATAAAATATTTTTTATTATATATAGAAAAAATTTCCTATTTTTGAAATCTTAAGATTTACGATTTTGCGTAATATGCAAAGGGTACCAAAGTAAATTGGACAATGCTCTTATAGTTCTAATTCATAGATAGGAGGTAGGTAAAAACACATTAAAAGGAAATTTCATGTTTTATCTATTATTTCTAATTGCTGTTTTAGATTTCATCTAGCTCTCCGAATTTCCTATTAAGACGAAACCAGAGAGCGTTATTTGATTTATTCTGTTACTCCTATTTTAATAGCCATAGTCACATTTTTTGTTTTATTGAAATTCTTTCAAAGCGCAGAAACATGTATAATAAATATTTTTCTAGGCCTTGTCTCTTTAAATAGTCTTGATTGAATTTCAAAATATTATTTTTGAAATATATAAGCTATCACAATTTTTTTTTTTTTTTTTTTTTGGACTATTTGGCATGTTTTTTATATTGTCTTATTATTAGACAAGTATCTGGTAGGTTTCTTTCTTACAGTCAAGCACAATTTTTTATTCACTAAATTAGTATTTCTTGCCAGTCCAATCCTTTTCAGTTTCTTAAAATTGTCAATTCGTGTCAATGACGTTCAGTAATGGTTTTCACTAAAGTGATCACCCGTACTCATTTAGGGAGTTTTGTACTCCTTTTAAAAAGCGTACTCCATAAATACTCTCTTTTGCATTCCTTTGTACTCCTTGGTGCTCCCTTAAAATATAATAACTTTAAAGGTTATTTTATCCAGCCTTTTAAAACATCCTTGTCCATTTATAATATAAACAATAAACAAAAACAAGCGAAACAAAAGTGTTTTAGAGAGTTTCTTTGAATAAAAGCCTTATTTATATACTAAATACTACTACTATTACTAAATTAAGTAAAGTTAAAGTAGTTCTAAGGATAAGAACTGTGAAAAAAAATACATACCACAGAAAAATATGATTTCAAGAAATACAAATTATCTATTAGAATATTAGAATTACTTACTATTAATTTTTATATTATTTTAAAGTCGAATGGAGGCGGGACATTTTTTTCGCATACCCGTTCACCATATCCTCTGAATTTCCATCTGTCCTTTATTTGTACAAAAATAGTTGGTCACCTTTTTTTTTTTTGTATTGTGCCTTTTCGGCATGAGGCCATAGAGACTTGAAATGATACGATACATATTATCCAGGCATATTTATTTATTTATATCAATTGATATAAATAAATTTTCATCGGACTGCCTGGGATCCGAACCCACTCCCTTTGGCTTTTAAGGTTATCAATATTAACAATGCTAAAATCTCCAACCTCTCGGTC
>JAAAKE020165868.1:0-11751 GCA_010014785.2 Anisolabis maritima
TAACATACATTTTACATCAATATACCAAATAACAAAATTATTATACAGAAAATAGGAACATATGCCAAGTTTTGATTCTTTAAATTATGTTCTAAGATTATGATGGTAAAATATTAGATGTTTCCATTATTTTGTCCACCCCCTGTAGTAAAGGTAAAGGTACAGCAACGTCGCTCTGCGTTTTAAATCACTCTTTCATCTTTACCTTTACCATATACAAATCTTCAGCTTTTTAGCTCGCCTAAATATATAAAATATATAATATAAATATAAAAGAGGCACAAATTATAAAATCCTTATTAAACGACTTTTCAGTTTCATCTTCAGGTTTTAACAAGTCATAATGATATTCTATGACAAATTGCTAGGACCAAATGCACTTAAAAAATGCACCATAAATTTTTTTTTATATTAATGCATTTTTGATTATATCTTAAGGCTTTTGGCTAAAGTAATTAATAAATCTTATCTTTGAAGATTGAATTGACAATTTAACATTGGTCACTAGTAGCTTGATGAAGAGGTAGAGGGGGCAGCAAAAATATTTGACTGCAAACTCAAGAGCCGCCACTGCTACTAGAAAAGCTTCAATCGTTCAGAATTAAATTTTTTATTACATTTCATTGTCATCAGAGCCTAAGTCTAGTTGATCAGGAAACATTTTAAAATTTGTTATGCAAACAAATAGAGAAAGCAAGTTAAATAAAAGCGTTTAAAAAATTTGCATCTTAATGCTTTATTTTAATTAAAAAAAAATAATCTCATATTCCTAAAATAAAAATGTGGAATGCCACATTATTGAATTAAAATAGAAAAAAAGTAAAATGTATTTTTGATATAATCAGGAAAAAAAGATTGTTTAGATGAGAAAATTACTTACGGTAGTATAAAATTGTTTGGATTGTGGGAAAATTAGATAATATCTAATCATATATTTTAATTTAATTACAGCTCTCTTGGTAATAGTTAAATCCAAGGTCGTCGTTAATCATCTTTTTGTTTTGGCTTTTATAATAATATTAACAAATAGAAATCCTAGTTAAAGGAAGGCAAACTTTTAAAATTAATATTTTATTATTGCCTTGAAATATTTTTTTTAGATAAAAGGAAAGGAAATTTAAATTCAATCTCATTAGGCTAATTAATAAGAAAAAATATTTCATAATTTTCTCTCTCTTTTTTTTTTTTTTTTTATTATTCATTAAAGTTTTTTTTTTAATCTTACATTGTATGCAGATAAATTTATCATTTATCTTATGCATGTTACTTTCTCTTATCAAGCATTGTTGCTTTAGAGTAAAAATTTCCAATTAAAGTTTTCACATGTTTGAATTCGAAAATCAAATTTCTCAAATTGAGCTCCCATAATCCTTAGATGTCAAACTCATTTAAACCCAAACATTTGTATCTTAAGAAAGAATTTTTGCTAATAAATCCGCATTATTTTGAATAAACAACCCTTCCTTGGTGGCGGGGGGATGGGAGCAAAAAAATTTTTTTTTGAATATCTTGTTTTTCATATTAGAAATTCCTTTTAAACTTTTTATTTTTGTAATCTTTCATCTAATTTTTATTGAAATGTCTTGTTTGATTTTTCTATTTTTTGACCTCTGATGTTATCACATATATGACAGAAAGAGAGCCCTTAAATTTCAAAATATAAGACTTTTTTTAAGTTTCTTCGTGGTTTGACTTGCTTGCCTTGAAATCTATATTTTTACTGTCTTATTGTTAGTGACTTTTCTATAGACAAACACACATCACCAGTTCTTTAGAAACCTGTCGGTCTGTAGACACGTGCAGATCAAATTAAGTTGAAGAATCCTTTTAAAATTTCATATTTCACTTTATATATCTCAATTTCAATATGATCAACTTTTGTTAAAGATATATCTAACAAAAATGAAAAAAAATCTCTCTAACTCTATTATTTCTTTTTAGTTGGATCTTTATCAAAAATTGATCAAAATGAAATATTTATTCCATTTAACTTTTCATAAAAATCAATTCCGCCGAATTCTGCTGCCTCGAAGGCCAAAACCAAAACTTTTATCTAGGGAGAGAAAATACCAATAAAATTTTGATTTTTTTAAATTGACGTTATCACTCTACCTGAAATTTACTGATTTTAAATTTCATTTCAAGAACCTCTACTTTATTCAATTAAAGGATAGAACCAAAGGCTTTTTTACTTTTTATTTATAAAACTTTATTTGACACTAATCATTCATCCATTTCCTGTCGGATTTCTTCAGTGGTTGGCTAAAAATTACAGATAATTAGAGTTTTTTACATAAAATCTGTGAGGTTCCAACCCTTGGGATTTTGTTGCCTTAAAAAGAAATCCTCTCACACCTGCCATCTCAAGGCATAATCAGGGGATCTGATTGTTTTGAAACCTTTGATGACTGTTTAGATAATCACTCGATTGCTGCTCTCCAGACTCAGGAGACCTCCGGCTTCCTTGACGGCGAAGGTTGTCAAAACGGAGGGGATGAAGTCTACGATCATGTTCATCGTCTTTCGAATCATTCTGTCCATTTCGCAAAGCTCATTTGCCAGCTACTTCATGGACTCGAAGGTGTAAAGCAGCACTGGGACGGCGAGCATATTGGTGGCGGTGATCTTATTTCTTCTTGACAGTCGGGAAGACCAAATCCGCCTCATAATAAGTTTATACTGGTTGCAAGGAGACTCTTTGATATAATTATTATTATTATTATTTGATATTTTAATATTAGAAGGTTGTCCTGAATATATGACTACACATAGATTATTGAATATTAATTCTCTGATTATTGATTTTATGAACTCTTGAATGTTGGTATCCAACAAAACTTCTAAGATTAAAATAATTTATTAACATTTAAATATATATCTAATCCCTTCATTAGTTTTATAATTATAAAACATTGATTATATAAAATATAAATATAAATGAAGAGTTTAGTTTTATAGTAGAAACTCGATTATAAGAACCAATTTGAACCAGAGGTCATACGGATAATCGAATACAAATATAAAAATATTTTAAAAATGATACTAAAAAGCTGAGCTCCTTGTCCCCGGATAATTTAAGAAATGGATGATTAAGACCCGGATAATCAAGTTTCTACTAAATATATATTTAATTGAAAGATTGCCCTGAATATATCACTATACCTACGTTGTGTGGGTAAATCTTGTCTCTAAGAAAAGAAACCGACAATACATTTTCTTAAAGAGTATGGCATGAATGAGAAATTCAGCTATTCTTTTTTCTTCCCAGTTCTGAGGATGGTCCATACCTGGACCGAAACATCAACTCAGAGGGAATAAATTTAAATAACAAAAGAATAACTATTCTTATTTATCACATCACAGTTAGACATTATTATAATAAAGCATTTTATTCTAATTTTTCGTAAATTTTAGCCTGACACTATTATGGTTCCAACATTGATTGGGATTAAATAAGGTTTTTTAAGTGAAAATTTTTGACTTTATTTTTTGTCTTCTGGTCAAAAAATACCGAAATCTCAAAGAGGCTTGGGATGGGGTGGCCTCATACCCTTGGTTAAAAAAATTTAGAATCACCAGGATAAAGTTTATATATTATTTATATCTTCATTGTATTTATTGACATTTATATATATTGTAAGACCCCGCATAACGCGGGTGATACGTTCCAATAAGTTCCAGCGTTAAACGATATCATCTTACAAGTAAATAATAGGGATAAGTGAAAGAGAACAGAGAATTTATCAGTTTTTTTAGTTTTATTTTGTAACATTTATTGTGAAAGACTTTTTTATTACATTAATTATAGACTTATTTATTGCTAATATCGATTTTAATCTTAAACTTCAAAGCTAAGGGGTGTGGGCTCGGATCCCAGGCATTTGGATACCGATTCATATTAATAAATATGTCTGAATAATTTACATCGTAAATATATATATTATAAATTGTTTAATATATATATATATGTTAGATGCCGAAAAGACTAAAAAAAAAAATCGATTTTTATTCATAAAACATTCATGAAAATCAAAAGAAGTTCGAGTAAAGAAGTTATGTTTGTGATGAGGAATACCTTTTGTTTTTTTTGTGAAGAAGTCATCAAATGTCGTTTGCCTTTTCCTCTCTCGTACAACAAAACATCGCATCAATGACACTTCGTCTTGTCTTTGAATTTCTATAAAAATTTAAATCATTTTGTATAAATCGATCCATAATTTTCGGGGAATTCCAATACTATCACGTAATACTGAAACTGTGTCTTGCTGTATGTATATTTGTTTTTTTATTGCGTTTTTGTCTCTTGAATAAATTGTATTCTTTTTCATTTCTCTCTCCGCTTTTGATTATCTTCAGGTGAATTGTTTTTTTTTCTTTTACATTTTAGGCCATTTAGACCCAGTATTTATTTAAATTATATTGGCTACCAATTAATTTAAATAAATTGTTATCCCTGGGGATAACACGAAACGACCACTGACCACTGACCCTTGGAACATGAGTGTAACTATTTGGAATTATCGCATCTATTTAAAAATTCACATTAATCTGTGATTTATAAAAAGTAAATGGGCGTCTCTTCAAAGATATATAAAGTTAATTATGCCTTATTTTCGTATCGGAAGGTGAAATAAATTGGAAATTCATGAACAAGGTAGGAATGTCCTCTACTCTTTAACGAATGACTCTCTTGGTAATTAATCTGTCAATTAATTATTCATTATTCAAGTACTTGTTCCACCCAAGGGCTCACAATTGAGATCCAAGGCGTCCCTTTGTAATCAAAGATATCTCTTTGAAAGATATTGTTTGGATTGCAATTCATTCTTTGAAAGAATGTAGCCTTTCATATATTGTTATTTATATAAGTGTAATTATTAAACAATTTAAGAAAGTCATTTATTTATTTCATTTCATTGGGCTGTTCTTCCGGAATATCACTTTGTTACTCGGGTCTTATTATTCATATCAAACTCACTCTGGCCCTAATCATCTGAATTTAGAAATTGATAAGAGAGAAAAAAAAACAAAACAGATAGTTCGAGCCAATATAATTAATTAAAGTTTCGGTCCTAAGTTGGGACCATCCTCAGACAGGAAAACCTTTTAATATATATAAAAAATATTTTTAATAACTAAAACTATTGTTTTATTAATATCGCTTACAAATTTCAAATAAACTAAAGTTTGTTATTCCAAAATGAAAATCACCTTTGAGGAGTATTCTTTTTTTTTAGTAAAGTAAAATATTTTTCGGGCTCGCCACATGCCATTTTTTTTTTTTAAGATTAGATAATTTTGTTATCGAATAATATTTAGTGCATTTCAGGAGTCCTAACATCGAACTAGTCTTACACCATTCAGCTTAGAAGTTAGAGTTTATTAGGCATTATATCTTATGTATTTAAGAAGAACTTAATACAATAAAATTCTTTTTTAAACCGAATCTTAATCACAGTGATTGATTGATCCATCATCCGCATGGAAAATGCATTCTATACCGACTACTTGTTATTTATTTATTTATTAATTGAATACAATAGGAAATATCATTTTTTTTTTAAACTTTATTTTCAATAAAATTCATCAGCTTCAAATTGAATTAGCCGTGGGAGATGAATTAATTTATCTGGCCCTGCTTGAGGTTACCTATCCGAAGTGTAACCTTGGGTTTATCTGGAAAGTTAGTACACAATGAGAATCTTCCTAGTGAATGAAATAAATATTCAACAACAATTAAAAAAGTTTTTTATTCATAAAATAAAAGAGAAGATTTGGTCTTTTAACTTCCAAGTTTTTCCACTTTCAACTCGCTTTATGGATTTTAATAAAATTTTTATTCCCAATTTTAACTTTTTACAAGAAATTGGACATATAATAAAAATGAATTATGGAGAATCTAGAATATGACTATTTGCCATGGAGCCTGGCTCAAGAAAAGAGGGACAGGCACCAAGATGCAAGGCCAAGCAGCGGTGAACCTCGGATGGGTGACCCCGAGGAACCCCGAGAATCTATTATTGAACACCCGTCGAGATGGAATATGATTGTTTATTATCTAGTCGTAATGAGCTCAGCAGCCGAGAATGATTTTAAATTAAAATAAAAAAAAAGACACACTAACACTAATCAACTTTAATTAAATAGTTTTGTCATTTCTGACTTTGAATCCGATATTAATATTCAATATATGGGATTATATAAGGATATTTTACGAATTCATAGTCATAATACCAGTATATATTATATAATAGTTACTAGTATTTTTTGCTGTTGGAATCGAAGAGTACGTATGTCTCTATATCAGTCCGTAGACATATAGGTTAACTAGCTGCTCAGCCAACCTTTGACAAGTTCTCTTCTCGCTTCTCCCAATCTTATTTTTCGTTTTTTGGAAAATAAATGATCTGTTATCGAGAAATTTTATTAATTAGTTGGGCCATTGTCAAAAATACAATTTTTGCGTGTAAAAACATTTTAAAAATTATTTCCAGTAAATAAAATTATGGATTATTGAGAATATTTTAGAATGAAAAATAAATACATAAACTGAGTCTTAAGTGAATACCTAAAAATCTCGTTTTGTCATTTATGTAGGTCATGAACGAAATACATGATTCATCGTTAAGTTAAGTCGTCTGAGTTGTGACTTGATCTCCTATTTATATAATTATTAAAATTGAAATTACTGTTAGTTTTCAAATAACGCAACGCAATACTATAAAGCATCAATTATTATATCGTTTCAGATAACAATTTGCGAGGTGATGATGCCTGGACATATTAATGAAGCCTTCTGGATTCAAACTGGTACCTTTCACCTTTACAATAAAACGGAGGAGTAATTTGGACTCGCACGCTCTAGTATAAAGGTAAGCATGTCCGCCGTAAAAAACCCGGTTCGAATCCTTCCATCAATATCAACATTTCGCCTATAAGTATCTCAATTTTAACAAACAAATTCTCTTGGAAAGGGTTCGTTTCCCTTTCTGGATGATAAAAATTATTATTTTATATGAATAGGGTATAAACAATGTAAAATTTATCGTTTGTATTCATAGGGCCTCCGAAAAAAACTTTTGTTATCCTTCCTTGGTACATGAAATGGCAGCTATCTCATGTCACTTGAAAATAATTTTTTTCCAAAATGCAACGTATCATAAAAGAGATTGTAAGATGTCATTTTCTAAATTCGGATCTGTATCAAAAATTGATCACATCGAGATATAATGTCTTTCTTAAATTTGATATTATCTACTAATATTGTATGTATGTATATATATATATATATATATATTTTTTTTTCTCGAAAACGGCTCTAACGATTTTGATTAAATTAGGTATTTACTATTTTGAGTGCGAGGAATCGATTACATTAGGTCTCATCTTTGGGAAAATATACTTTGGGCGTTTCTGTTTGGTAAAGCCTATTTTTTTTTTTACCTATGACCCTCTTTTTCTTAAAGAAAAGGGCCAATTATAATTTATTTAGTGGTCTCATCACTTTTCTCAATAAACTATTACCTTTATTCTGAGAGCTCGTAATTCCATAATATTCCTTTAATATTTTTTTTTTGGTTTTAATAAAAAAAAAACTTTTTAACCCTCTCTGCCATGGATTTTTCCCCTTAGATGTCTTTCTATCCCTGAAATTTGAACATTTAAAAAAATTCTTCTTTTCCCCCTCCTTTTTATTAAATTAACGATGACAGCCCCATATCAATCAGGATTAGGATTTGGATTTCTTAAATTTCAGAATCGACAACAAACAATATCCGTTTGGACTAAAAGTTTCCAATCTTATGGAAATGTCGGAAGTGGCGGGGAGAAGTGAGATATTATGTAAAGTAAATGACGCAAGCATATTGGTTGGCTCTTGTTTACGATTAGTCGAGAGTAAACGGCAGACGCCCTTCTTTTTGACAATAGTCAATTGCCACATTCAATTTCAATTATGCCCTCTAACTATTTTCTCTTATGATCTTTTTTTTATTATACTAGCGGCACAACACACCTTTGACAGTCTGTTCCCAAAAGATAAACTATATATAACTACACTGAGGTGCAAAAAAAATGAGACACTTAGAAAAATAAATATTATATTTAAACTTTTAATACATTGTGTGATTATAAAAATATTTTTAAACAATTTTTATAATTATAAAAAATTATTAAAAACAAAAATCATTTATTTGAACTCTTTTTTTATCAATCAAAAAATATCATAAAATCAATCTTTAATTTTTTTAAAAATTTAATAAGGTGATGTTTCGAGACAACTTTATTATCTCATCCTGAGCCAAAATATTTGTATAAAATTAGTCCATGCCGACATGGATATGTACATTATGCAAACGTTCGATTGGACTGAGGATGAGATAATAAAGATGCCTCAAAACGTCTCCGAAATCGATAAACAAATAAAGGCTTTTCTTCTGTCTTTCTTCCAAGAATAAAAATTCAAATAATTTTGTTAGAACAGTGGCGTAAAACCTGCTGCTCTTTTTTTTTAAATCTTACTGCCCACAACAGCTAATGCTCTTTTAAAACTATTACATAATGATTTTGGTGATTCTTGTTTATTTCTCTAAAAAATTCTTACTCTTGACTTGATTCTTAAAAGGTGGATTAGTGACTTATGACTACCTAGGTTGACATGAATATGCAACAGGAAAGATTTAGGTAAAATCTCTTAAGCTTAATTGATACTTAACGCTCGTGATATTGAATTGTCATTCATCCAAATCTAATAAAAAATCAAAATGGAGTAAAAAAATTTATAACGTTAGTTATATTTATTTTAATATTTAATTATTTTAATTTTTAATTCCCTCATGAACTCTGAAACTACTTGAAGGTTTTTTTTTTATATGGGTTTTCAATTCAATGTGTAAAGAATTTTAGGCTAGGTTTAAACTCATTTAGGGTGTCTAAACTAAAAATTTATTTAGTGTGAAGTTTCAATATTTAAGAAGTTAGTATTCTACAATTTAATTATCCTTAATTTATAAATTTAATTGTTTTTTTTTTTGACTACCAATTAATTTAAATAAATAAGGACGGAGTCTAAATGGCCTCCGATGCCGAAAAAGACTTAAAAAAAAAAAAAAATTAAATTATTTACATGCTAGATTTAAAGAGAAACCAACAAAGATGCATTTGGGATATCAAACGAAGGCCTCTAGTAAACCGAAGGAAGACTGCGCCGTTAGTATTATTATAAAATTAAAAACATTGGCAAAGTGAATAGACGCCGCTTGGCGGGCTGTTCAACCATTCCATTATTTACAATATTCTTAATTTATATATAAAAGAAGGTAAAAAACTCATTTCCTATTCATTTAATTATACTAAATCCTAAAAATAAAATTTTAATGTTTAGAAAACATTTTGGGTTAGGCTTGGAATTCTTTAGTTTTTTTTTTCATGGCATTTAATTAAATTAAATTCAACCCCCTCCCTTTTTTTTTTTTTTTTTTATAAACGAAATTGATTCCATTTTATTGCACTAGATGGTTTTTATAGAGGAACCAAGTTTAAAGACCATTAAAACTTGCAGATCCCATATTGGCTAATCGTTAAAACCAATTCCAGACTATCTTATTAAATTCCTGAAAATAATATTTAAGACCCTAAACAAAATATAATAGAAAATTATCACGGGCAATTAAATTCAATTTTATACTAGCCTGATTTATTATCAATTAAAGTGTGTTTATTAACAATAGAATAAGGAATATACATCTTCTCAAGTTAAGGACGTAGATGAAGAAAGGTTAGCATTTATCTTAAATAAAGAGGAGCTCTTTTGTCTATCATGGCTTACATAAAAAAAGTTAACTCGTTAATTAATGGTTTGCTTTTTTTTTTTTAGAGCGGACAACGCATGCCCAGTTATAAAATCTCTCTAGAAATTAACATCCACTCTGAGGAGGAGCTCTAGAAAAATATATTAGTGATTTTGGTTGCCTACCTTCCAGGAACCAAACATGAACTAAATTTCTCCAATTATCTCTGGCATTTAATAAAATGACAGAGTTTTAAAAAGTAGGTATTTTTTTTAACCAGTTCAATCCTCCCCTCTCCCCGCTCCGTGTATTTCCTAATTAACAAAAAATAATTGCAAATCATTAACGAAAATATATATTATAATATATTGGGCTCATCTAATAGATGACATAATTAGCATTACCTATTAATAGATTATCGATATATGGTTGAATGAGAATGAGGTTATTTCCAACAAGTTTTGGGATTAAATCCAATTTATTGAATTTGCAACCCGTTTCCCTTTTCCATCTAGAAAAAAAGGTAAACAAGTACCTCCCCCACTTTGACCACTTACCAATGTGTATCTCTCTCTCTTTCTCTCTGCATGTGTGTGGTTGGTTGTTTGTTTTAAGGCCAGAGTCCAGTTAGTGATTCCTCTCACGTTTTTACTCCTAATGTTGATTGCTTGGGTCCTTCCTTCCATTTCAGGCTGGTAGCTTTTCATTCTCAGTGTGATCATATTGCTTCCCGTTCCTGTTCTTGTTGGTGTTCTATCACGCTTTTAGCGAGCGACTTACCCATACAAGCAATAGCCATTTTCTCGAGACCGTCCCCCACTCAGCCAACAACCAACTCTTTGGCTTCCACTCTAGGATATTGGTTAGGCGTAGGATATACAGAACAACCACACACCTCCTTCCCTAGATGCTCTGACATGGTTATTCCATACAAAACCCCTAGCTTAGAAATAATTTATTAGACTACATGAATCAAATTAAATTATAGAAATGAAAAATTTTTAATCAACTAAATGAGATAGCCAAGGAAGAAAACTTGTTTTAATTGTATTTCGGTGTTTATATATCAGCCATTTTCATGGTTAATAAAAAAAAATCGAAATAAATATAAGGACATTACATTTCGAATTTATATTCATATTTCCAAAATTTTTGTCCCGCAAGATGCAAAGATTCAAAGACGACAACAAAATCTTCTAAAGCTCGAAAAACTTCATATATTTTATTATTAAGTAAACTCTCTAAATCAAATTTTATAATTTTCTTAGGGCAAATAATTTATATCTGATTTTGCCTATAGTGTTGAATTCTTTTTCTTTTTCTTTCTCTTTATTATTGGCCTTTGACATTTACTTTGCCATTTTGGCCACCATTTCTTTGATGAAGTCTTACAAGTAATTAATTTAAGTGCCAAATACACGCACAGACACCAAACACTCAACATTCCTATAAATAAATGACGAGCGTCCCGCATCCAGTCATATGGCACATCATATAAAAGTTTACAAACATAAATAATTTTTAAGCTAAATTATCAGGAATTATATATGAATATCGTTCTTTATTAATAATTAAAAAATGTTAAAATATATGTCCTTATTGTATTCATGTAGGAGAAATGTAAGAGATATATATGTCGTGGAATGTTTTTATTTACAAGCCAATTATCAAAGTCATTTCTCTCCAAAGAAGAACATGACATGTTCTAAATCTGCAATAACATTTGAATCATCTTCTGTCACACCAATCCTCTTCAGATGTGCTGGGTAACAACCATGACCGAATATTATTCTGCACATTGATGAATAAAACGATCTTCTAACAGTGATTATGTTAATCCAAGACGGAGATCTCACTTTTGTACTGAGGAGTGAGTTTTTGATGAGTTGATCCATTCTTTCTAGCTAGCGATCGATCAGAAGCAGCCAGAATTGGCCAATAGGAGAACTCATGTTTCATCAGG
>JAAAKE020165879.1:0-11751 GCA_010014785.2 Anisolabis maritima
TAGCCATTAGAGGATAGAAAATTACATACTATAGCAATTGACGCCAGATGGACTTAATTAATTCACACAACTAATATCTCTACATCTCTGCTTTTCTCTGTTAATCATTTAGAAATTCAAATAATTAAAATCTCTAGATTATTATTCTCTAAAGTATTTTATAAAATAAATTTAAAAATTTTAATTATATTATTAGGCAGAGAGGAAATAGTTATACTAAAAATATCGCGGGCATGATATGATTAAATTATTCTAGGTGCCGTCTGAATCGTCGAAGACAAACCCGAGCCAGAAAAGACAGTCTGTTTGTCTTTCACGGACATTAATGTAATTTTCCTATCTTTAAGAGCAATTTCTAGGATGAATTAAAAAAAATGTCCGATCTGAATGTGATATGATAAATTAGGAGGGGAGGCTAGAGAGAGAGAGAGAGAGAGAGAGATCATTAATAGCCGTGACCAACGAGCCGAGAAATCGGCTCTTCGTGCCGAGAAACGGCTGCCTACCGTTTCTAATCAAATCTATTTGCTCCTCTCTCTCTCAAGATATCTGCCATTTGTCTTGTGATTTATATATTTAATTTCTTTAAGTTAGTAAGAAAGAAAAAACAACAAGGCCTTTTTATTCACTCATCAATTGTCATACTTTATTATGATCAAAATTCGAAATCGTTATTGGTTAAATAGACATTAAATAATAATCGTTATTTATAACCTTACTAGCTGCTTTGTTGCTATCTTAAGAAACAAATCCGTCTGCTTCTCCATTTAATTTGAATTGCAGGTTAGCGTCCTCTAATCGGAATCATTTATATTCTCTAAACTTTGGAAAAATCATACAAAACACAGAAAAGAAGGAATGTAGAATATATACTATATCATGGAGATAACCCCTTTCTTGATAAAATGTGACCCATTCTAAAAAGTGAAGTTCTAAAGCCAAAAACCTGCTCCAACGAAAATATCTACAAATGGGGAACTTTTTAATATTTTCCAATAACTTCAATTATTTAGAATTAAAAAAAATAAATAAATCAATAATTAAAATATAATGAGTCTTTATTTGTATTTTGAGGAATTAATGAAAAAATAAATGATTATTTTGACTGGACGTGTTCATTTTCGGTGCCGTTACACTAAGACGCCCCGGCCCAATGAAAACATCGCGTGCTCGCCAATATATAAGAGAGAAATATAAGAATATATACTCTACATCTCTTGTAGATGTATTTTGTAAAGGAAAGATGATATTTATTGTAGGTCTAAATCTAAAGAGGATCTTGTATTTATTTTTCTTCATAATTCTAAAGTCATTTTTCCCTTTTGCTTCTCTTTTTTTAACTAAATTATTTCTTAAATTTACTTAAAACTCACTGTTCTGTTAAATTACTATTTTTTTTTTTTTTTTTTACCATTTTATTATTATTATGAATTAAGTATTTTCAAACGAGCTGCTGCTTGGGAAAATGGAACGATATCGCTGTCACAAATCCGTTAGATTGTCGATTGTGAGAGCGTCTCTCGGGTCCAGGTTCCCAGCCTGCAGCCTCCCCTTTGGGGCTTCATATCATTCAAATGAAGAAGCCAAAAAAAGTGCTCACTTAATGTCTCCTCTCTCTCTCTCTCTCTCTCTCGCTTCGATGAGGTCATTAATCGTACTATTTAATGATGGAAAAACATTAAATAGACAGACATTAAATATGCAAAACTGATGTAGCCACGACCTAACACACCATATACTCTAAAAAGTACTTTTTAAATTTATCGACGTAAAAAAAAAATCCGAGTAATGTGTTATGAGATTCTTTGAGTCCATTCAAAGTCCTTTTTGGAATATATCTGTTCAATTATTCTATTGACTTGAAATTTTACATACATAAATTAGAGTACCAAGAAATAAAAAAATAAATAAATGATAACAAAAATGTTAGCCATTGGAGGGGGAGGGGAGAAGGGTTATTTTTTTCCACTTTTTTTTACAGAAGACCAAGGAAAGATAGGGCAGCAACAAATAATTATATTTCTGGTCGACGTTTTGGACACAAATCACACTCTTCCTCAAGAACAAAAACTTTTAAAAAATATACATCGATGTTATGTATAAAATATTCTGAATAAAAGCATTTGATTTTCTATTTGAGTTGTTTTTTTTAAACAGTTTTTTAGTTTTTTATTAAGTAAATAACATTCTGTTGCTCATGCGGGGCTATCCTATAAAAAGGATATGCTGCCAGATGTTGAAAACACCGTATGGCATTTAAAGATTTTCTGTATTTTATCAGAAAGCCCAGGCTAGGTAGATGAGGGGAAAAAATACTCTCTCATTGTTAGCAGACACAGACGATGTAGGAGCTAAACGAACCCTCTCCTTTTTTCGATGGTGGAATTAATGAATGATTTTTATATATATTTTTGTGTATTGAAATATACAACATCTCTATCTGTGATTTTATTGTCATATATATTGAATCTGCATACACAGTAAGTTATTATTTTAAATTGTAAAGTTGTGTTTTTTAATTTTGTTATATTCACATCCATTGAATATCCTGAAGGATTTTATTAAAATTTTACTTTCTTATAACCTGGGAGCGAGCAACTTTCAACATCTCTCCCCCTGAGATCAAAATGCCATCATACGAGTACATTTTATATCAGCGGTATTTTTAAGAAACCGAGATGGGAATTCAAGTTCATTAAAAGAATCGATTATTCCTCTGCCAAAATGAAAGAAACAAAAGAATAGAAATTTTTAAAGTGTGCATTTAGGATTGTAAGTTGCACCAAGGGCATAAGCAAGTAAAATCCTTCAGGATATTCAATGGATTTGAATGTGACGGACCCTGGCCGAGTGCGGGGTTGGCGTTGAAGTGCCCCTGGTCACCTCTGAACGTGTGAATTAATTCCACGACCACGTAATGCTGTGACACCATCATATCTTTAGTTAATCAAAGTATAAGATTTGAATGAATAAAATACACAAAACGTTCAGTTTTTTTTTTTTTTTTTTTTTTAACAAAAACCTTTACCTCAGTGGCGTAGTGACCGAGTGACTGCATAGCATGCGGAAGGGCCCTGGCTTTATTATATCATATTTGATTCTCAGATCTCTAGTAATAGATAAAGAATGTTTAGTTCAAGGGAATTACTTTTTTAAGGTCAGATGATGATGAAGATGTCTTTCCGAAGGACAAGGCGTTTTTTTCCACGTTAATATTGCAAATTCTGTTTAAAAAGGAAAATCTTTTTTTTTTTCTTCTTCTCTTCTATTAATAAATAATTAATTTAAGGAGGGAAAAATTGACTTTCGAAATTAAAAGCCACTGACAAAAACATAATGCAACCACATAAAAAGAATCAAGAATTTCAAAAGCCTTTTAAGAGAAATCTTTTCCTTATTAGTGTTTAGTTTTCCCCTCAACCTCAACTATCCTATTATTGATTAGAAAATAAAAAAAAAGTCATGTCTTGTTGATTTTTTGGTTGTCGGTTATACAGTTAGCATAGATAAATATATTTTCATTAATTAAATTGGAAATGATATAAATCAATAAAGACAGTCTAAATAGTCTCAGATGCCGAAAAAGGAGCGAATTTTATCCTTCTTAGTCCAGTTACTCCTAACGTTATAAGATTGTGAAGTTTCATCATTTTCCAATGAATGATTCCAGAGATATAAGCCAAAATGTACACATGCACACTTTTTTTTTATTTCTCTCCTTTAAGCCAGTGGCTATAAGATTAAAAAGAATACATTTTACAAAAAACAGAGCAGGTTATAGTTTGATCTGAGATTCTATCACAAATGAGTGAGTGCCTTGATTATGATTTCATTTGGATGAGAAATGAAGGATTCCGGAAATGTAAACATGCACACTTGACGTGTTTTGAGATCCTTTTTTACAGAGGGTTAAATTTTTCATTAACATAATACTTATCCTTAGTATTGTATTATTAAGTGTAGGCAAAACATATTGACATATGAAAAGAAGATTTTAGTTTTAATTTGAGATTCATTTCTTTATCAATATTCAAAATTTTTGTTTTTAAATCTTGCTAATATGATTTCTGTCTGATCATTGTTTAGTTAAGAAATTATCAGCAAGTATGGAAATGAAAGGTGGTCTAATGTCGTTAATTAATGGCCATAATAGAAAGAAAAGAGAGAGAAAGAGTAGAGCAGTTGATTTGTGGTTGCTTTTGGTGTTGCGTCGTTCTTTTTCTCGCCTCTCTCCTTCTTTATTTATTTACCTAGGCCAGGTGTAAAATTGCCTCCGCCGCTGCGGTCTGATGTAATTGTTTTAATGAAATTATTTACGAGCCGCTAGGTCATCCATCCATAAATGACTAATGCATTTCAAATGTTTATTTATTTTAACACCTTCATTTGTCTCTCTCTCTCTCTCTCTTTATTCGTCGTAGGATTTAAGAAAAAAAAATTTTTTTTTACATTTTAAAATATACGTGAATAATAAAATTTTAATTACATCATAAAAATTGTTAAATGAGGTTGATATTAGAAACAAACATAGACATATGAATCAGATTTTTAACAAATAGTATTTAATGTACATCTCGCATTCATGCTTCTAATATCCGACCCCTAAATCGAGAACAAATCATACAATAAACTTGGAGAAAATCGGTTAAAGATGCGATGGACCAAAGGCTTATGGTCTAAAATCTATCCAAGAAAGAGAGCATCTTTCAAAGGATCCTCATCCCGTTTACAAGCTCCTTTCTACATCAGTTAAAACCCTCTCCTGGTTGAGCAATGTACAGCTTCTTCCTAGATCTTTTGTTACTCTTGTAAATAGAAAAACTCACTCCCTTACAATAGTTTCGTCTTCTTCGTGAACATGTTTATTAGCTCAAGCGGCACCGAAAAGATCCCAAATATTCGAACGAATGAAATAATTTTGAAAAACCCGGATTTCCAAGATCTTATCTTATTTATTTAATATATCCTGAACAATATATTTTTGAGTTTATCTCTCACACGATCAAGACCAAATTTTAAAATGTTATAGCTCTAAAACGGCTAGCACTTCGGAACTTAAAAGGAAGTCCGTTCTAAATGATTTGAATAAATAGAATGATTGACCAGATTACAACTATTTAAAGATGAAATTGGCACAATCCTAGATAAATTTTCTTGCTTGATATTTGTAACAGAACTTAGGTTATTAGTACTTTTTTAAAACTAAAAAAATTTTATTTCATCTGTTCATCTTTAATTATATTTTTTCTTTTTTTAATGTTATCTTCATTTTTTTTATATATTAATAACAGCAGTCTACACTTGGTTGGACCTGACGTTTCTATTTATATCTCTGATAGAAATCGTTAATATAAAAATTCTAACAAAAATTGTTTCAACTTTGAATTGCATTGGCATTTCGCATGTCAGCTTCATTTAATATCAATCCATGAAATAAATTTTTCTTTCTAAAGAGTTAAAAAAAAGTTATTCTAGAAAATTCTTTTGGATTTAGATAATAATTTCTAATAATTGGGAACAATAAGTTCATTTAAAAATTATTGTTTTAATAACAATATTTAATTAATTAAGCCTTTCGTCATCTGGGACCATTTAGACTTCGTCTTTATTTATTTAAATTAATTGGTAGCCAATATAATTAAAATAAATTTTTGGCATTCAGGACGGGAAGTGAACCAAAGAAAGATCTTTGGTACGAAAGGCGAGATCTCAACTTCTGCACAAGGGACAGGGCTATTTGAAAATGAGCAATTTTTAATAAACATTTCTTTCGATCTGACTAATAACAATCAGATGGAAACGTGAAACAAAGATTTTTTTATTTTAAGAGATTGAGCCTCTCATGCCTTTCCGGGCTGCCTAATCATTTGCATTTGCTTGAGGTTCTGAAGCTCACCATAAGCCGACATCCTGATTGATACCCAAAGAGCAGCCGCCCTGACAACACCAAACAAATCATTAACAATCTAAAAATAATCTATGTTTTATATGACCAGCTTTGGTTTCATTTTCCGTTTCATAAAAATGAAGTTTCTTCTTTTTCTCACAAACATACAACATCTTAAAATATATTGTCTTATCATCAGGCCTATTTGGGTTCGTTATACTCACCGAATCACGGGAACGTAAAAGATTAATAGATTATTTAATAAAGTGAGATAACGATAACGAGTTGTCATAAATTATATCAGAAGACATTGGATTGGAATTTAAATCATGAGAGATGCAATGGATTTCATGTTGTCTCGTTGCTTGTTATTTACGGGTACATAAAGTATAAATGCTTATTTGGCTATTTGTCACAGACATCCTATAAACTCTCTCATCCACCTTCGCCTTTTAAAAGATTTATTTTTATTTTCCAATGAATATGATAATTCAAAAAAAGAGAGTTAGCGTTAATTTGTCTGTAAATAGACTCATTTTTTTTTTTTTTTTTTTAATTTTTAAATCAATTTTGAATTTAGAATAATTAAAAGTGAAATTTTTTAGATTTATTTACACAGCCACACCACTTAGGTAATACAGGTATTTCGGTTCCTCTACAGCAACATCTGCATTAAAGTGAAGTGGTGAGAGAGTGAAAATAAACGCTGGTTTTATTCTCCTTAAACTCTTCCAGTTTAAATATCCAGCACACTCAAAGTTCTGAAGAAGAAAGGAAAAGAGAGTCTCCCCCCCCCCCCCTAGTGTGGTTTATAATCGTTTTTTTGTTTTTGCCTGGCAGTTGGTTACTGGATTTCAATTCTCGGCAAATTGATCTCTCCGAGTTGAACGGGTCACGAAATCGAAAAAAATTATTCATATTCCTTAAAATACAATTTGCAAGAGGAGAGCTTTGGAATACTAAAACAGCATTCTTCTTGAAAAGAAAAGAAAAGTCCTGCCACCAAAAATAAATAATATTTCACCCACCCTGCTTTAAAGTTTCATTAATGATTGGATTTAATTAAATCTCTTTTTATTTCAATTGCGTCTCTGTTTATCTTTAAGTCCTTTTTTTAACCCTTCCAGATTAGCTAAAGATCTGAAAGTTAGTATCTAGGCTCAATTCCGATGAGAACGCATTCTATTAAATCGAGCCATTTACAGGGGTACTTTTATTTGAAGTTCAAATCCGAAAAATCAAAATATCTCTTTAACTATTGAAATTAGTGAAATGATACTCATAGACAAAATTGTTCTATTCATCATTTGATTCAACTTTTGTTTGTAAAATTTTTTGTATCTTTTAAAGTGAAATAAAAATTCATTGTTCAATATTTTTACTAATTGCAACGACTCTAGTGGCACATTTCAGGAGCTCTCAACAAATTTTTTAATTTAAGTGAATTTATCTTATAATGTATTTTTTAAAATATGTTTTATATATAGTAATTTTTTTTATTTTTATTTTTTTTATAATTATATATATATCATATAATTTTCAAAAATATATTTTTTGTAATATACCTATGAAAAATTGTGAGATTTAATTTTTTTTAATCTTAATTGGGGATTAAAAAGAGATGTAGAGCCTATATAAATACATATATAATAACCTCTTTCTTATTTAAAATATCACCGATCCCTGCACCTAAAAAAAAATACACTAAATTTTTAAACTTTCTTTCAAACTGTAATATTGTATAAAATTAGTGCCTGTCTGAATGGCTAAGCGAACGGACGAAAAAAAATTATACCTAAAAAAGGGGATTAAAAAATATAAAATAAAAATAAAAGTAAGAACAATTTTATTTAGAATGTACTAGAAAGAGAAAAATAACTTTTAATAAAAGTGTGGCACTTAAAATATCATTTATAGGATATTAAATAAAATATCCAAAGAGCTTAAAAAATTATTGCAGCAAGAAGGGGGAGGGGGGAGAATATTATATTTTTATTCTTAATAAAAAATATATCTCTACATCTCTTCTTTTGGTGTCAATAAAGTAAAAGAGCGAAAGGAAATATATTAGAGATCTTAAACTCGTCGGATTTTCATGAGAATTTTCCGGTGGTGGTTAAAGGCTCTCTGATTAATTCGGATTTTTATTTGAATTAATGAGACAGATTATTATACATATGAATATATATATATCTCTACATCTCTTTTTTCTCTGTTTAATTAAGAATTAAAATAATTAAATCTC
Source organism: Anisolabis maritima (assembly GCA_010014785.2). Classification (NCBI taxonomy): domain Eukaryota; kingdom Metazoa; phylum Arthropoda; class Insecta; order Dermaptera; family Anisolabididae; genus Anisolabis; species Anisolabis maritima. The sequence goes on from JAAAKE020165879.1 coordinate 8,133, forward strand.
ACAATTATTAATCTATAAATTAAATTTTAATTAATTATATTCTGAAGGGAAAGAGAGGGGAATATTTATTCTTAAAAAATTGCGATAAACTTAACTTAAAAGTGATTAGGTCTTACTTAAGAAAGCCAATAAAATAATTTAAATGAGAATGCTCGGGGACCATTTGAACAAATTAGTTCATATGCCTAGCCACCTCTTCATCCGTGCTCTATTAATAATCTAAATGGAATTGCTCAGTTTATGAGCTACTTCATTATCTTCTCTTAATGTTTCCATTCACTGATGATGAGAGACTTGCTAATAAAGCCTCCGCAAAGGTGACGGCGGTGACTCGTCTTGTCCTTGTCCTTTGCTTGCTGATGCTTCCGCTCTATGATTTACATCCAAGAAGTGTTTTTTCCTTTTTTTTTTTTTTTTTAAGTGAAAGTCATTATCTTGTCTCTTTGAAGGTATATACGACCCATAAAAAAAAGATTAATTATTTTTCAATTGATATGTATAGTGTGTGTCAAAAGATGTTACATTAGTATTTACAATTTTATCAGGAGAAAGTATTATGATCATGAAAAATTTAATTTTTTTAAATATCTTAACGTTTCAAGTCAAAAGGACCCAAAAAACCTTCGCTTTTTTTTATTATCTTATATCTATGGAACCACTCCTCGGAGAAGGATGAAACTTTAGAAATTTATAGTCTTAGAAGAACGCTATTAAAATTTGGAGTGAAGCAGTAAGGAGGGGTAAAAAATGTCCCTAATTTATTAAAATCTACGATTTTCTCGACATTGTCTGGACCAGATCTTTTGAAATTTAGTTATAAAAATTAAAATATTTGTCTTCAGACCTGGACCAATTTCCATAACAATCGGTTGAGTGGGAACGGATTTATTCCGAAAAAAAAACAAAAACAAAAAAAATTGAGTAATAGATAATAGACATACGTCATCCTAGAAACAAAACCGGAATTTTATATAATCCCTTTGATTTTTTTTCCTTTTTTAAATTAAATTTTTTTGTAAGTCTTTTTTGGCATCTGAGACCATTTAGACTAGTATGCTCTTATTTATTTATTTTAATTGGTACCCAATATAATATTTTATATTCAATTAGTGAAAATATATTTTACATTCATGCAAACAATATATCCTAAAAATCAAGTTGACATGACCTGCATACTCGATAGGATTGTAGAAAGGCAATCTTTTCCAGAGGATTAAAAATAGCAGGAAAGTGTTGCAACTTTATAGCTCATTTTTTATTTAAATTTCAAATAGATTTAAAACTTTCTTGTTTAACTTTTTAGTTGAAAAAGATATTGACAACTGGAAACTCTAATAATCAATCTCTTAATCAATCAATCAACTGATCTTTGATTACTATAATAAGTGAATATCTTTATATATATATATAAAACATCATTTACATAATTTTTTATTTCATTTAAATTCCAAAATAAATTCAAGACTTTCCATTTTTAAGTTAAGAAAGATTTAAAATGGAGTAGGAGTCAAGTTATCAATTGTAAACTACATAGATACCTTACCTACTACTCAAGTCAAACTCAATATTATACAAAATGATATCATTTAACGCTCTTTAAATCAGAAAAATTACCATCTATATTTCGTGAGAATTAAGATTTCAAATAAATAGTTATAAAATAACGGATTTTTTTTCAGCATCTGAGCCCATTTAGACTCCATCCTTATTTATTTAATTGGTACCCAATATAATTTAAATAAATATTTATTTTCCCTCAGTAAGGGGAGCCTTTGGTACGTGAAGCCAGACCTCTAGCCCTCCAGCAAGGGATAGGGAAATAACGGATTTTTTTTGTCATTTCGGCATCTGAGGCCATATAGACTTTTAAAACAATAGCAATTTATTATTTACGATACTTGTTATCCAGGCATATTTATTTAAATTAACTGGTATCCAATTGCTTTAAATAAATTTTCATCGAACTGTCTGGGACCGAACCCACATCTCTTGGCTTTTAAGGTTATCAATATTGACATTGTAAATAGTTTTAACCTCTCGGCCACGAGGTGGGGGCTTATAACGGATTTATTAGATTAAATAACAAACAACAATTAAAGTCAAAGGGACACACTAAAAATTACACTCTTAACACAGAATTAAAGAGATGTAGATTGTATATAAAATGGATTTGACCTCAGGAGGAATTATTATTTATTTCCTCAGGTAAAGGCAAAAAATTCTCAGTATCGCACTATAGAATAAAAAATATGAATTAAGACAGTTTAGACTTCAATATTCAAAAAAAAAAAAAAAAGATGAGGCACGTGTTCTGCCCACGATAGACACGTGCACGGAAATCAATCAGTCAGCCCTCAATTTAACTAGACACGTCCAATAGACACTCACTCTAATCGGTAATCTATTTTCTCTAATTCTACCATTTTTCCGATAATCAAAGAGAGAGAGAGAAGGAGATATGACCGCGAAACCTCAAATTGTTCCCAATCATCATCACACACACACAAAATCACAAATAATAGCGATCATTTTGTATAATATCACACCCACCCAGCCACTCTACATTTAATATAGGGAGTAGAAAGGCTTGAAGAGGCGGGCGCAAAGGTGAGCGCGTCAATTTTATTAAATAAATCCCATGAAGTTTAAGGGGGATTTTATAATAAAAGAAAAATATAGTCAACGCAAAATAATTACTTTTTCAAAAAAGTCAAAGGGACTAAATAAAATTTCAATCTCTAAGTGATGACGACGTAGATTTATTATCTTATATATTTTTTGGCCCTCGGCTTCACCGGATTGTTATGAAATTTGGTCCAGGACTAGAGAGACTTAGAGACTTCTAAGTTTCAAAAAATTTGGTCCAGGGCTGAGAAAAACGGGATTGTTAATCAACGGGGAGGAGGGACCTGCTGATTCATTCTAAATTTTTATTACTCCTTACACTCTCCTAGGACTCTATATTTAAAATTTCATTCTTCTTCGATCAATGGTTTCGTAGATTTAAGCTAATAAAAAAAAGCTAAGATTTTTTTTTGCATTTTTTGGGGATTTTTTGTCTTGAAATGTAAAGGGATTAAATTTTCCATGATCATAAAAAGGGAAAAGACGAAAGCTATTAGTATTTGGGAAACAAAGGATGCACAAAGAGAGAAAAATGAAAACTAGTTTTTTATTTTTTTATTTTTTATTTCATTTATTTATTTATTTATTTATCTATAAATACCATACCTCTGTCATATTTCATTAGAGAATTTTAAGGAAAAACATTCTTCATTTCCGCCTTTCATATTAAATATAAAAATAAATTATGAATTTAAACAAATAATTGTCTCTCTCTTTCGTTTTTTTTAAATTAATAGCCATTTAGTAAGCTTCTAGCAAGGTCGTTAATAATTTTTTATTTTTAACATTTCAATAATAAAACACAATGGTAATTAAAAAAAACTCACTGTTTTAAATTAAAAAAAAAAAAAATCATCAACGGTGATGACGTCAGATTGTTTTTTTTTGCTCTTTAGAGAATTCATTCGCGAACTAATATCGCTAAAGGGTTTGTGTTGGAGTTTGCTAGCGGAGTCATTGTGATTAGTGATTGGGCAACTCAGAATACAATGCG
>JAAAKE020165890.1:0-11751 GCA_010014785.2 Anisolabis maritima
ATAAAGCCCTTCTTCAAGTGCTGCTTTTTTATCAAAGAAAGAAATGCCTAATTCGTTATAGATTTTATTACGTAAAGGGATTCAACTCAAGTGAAAAATTTTATCTGAAGACAAAAAGAGAATTAATGACAAAAATGTTAATTTTTTAATTGTAAATTATTAAAATTAAAATATATCACGATTTATGCTAAAAAAATTTTATTAATTAAAGCAATCAAGGCTGGAGAGAGGGGAAAGCTGGGGCTGTTAACCACGGTCAAAAATTGTATAAGAAAAGTGCAATTTTTCTTCAAGTTTTTTTTAATCTTTTTTGTTTATTCTAATTTTTTCATAATTTTATAGATAATAATTACGCGGAAAAAGAAACATTTTCAAGTTCAATTTCTCAAGTAATAAATAGTAAATATTAATAAAGTTGGAATACTTGGTAGTAGAAAAATCAAGATATATATATATATACATTTCTTATATTCCCAATATGATTATTTTTGGGCAAATGTGTTTATGATTAGATCCATGTTAATATATATTTTTACCCTCTAGTATAATCCAAATATAGTTAACAATGGGTAAATAGAATTTCTGACTTTTAATAATAAATCTATCACTTGGTTTTATAAGCAAATTTAGCAGTTTATTTTAACCTTTTTATCTTTGAGTGAGATTTGTCTTTGTATCCTTAAAGAGTAAGGGCTCTGCTAGGTTTCTTAATAGCATGGGGATCAAACCATATTTCATTTAAAGAGCGGTTAAAAGAAAATTACTCAAGTTTGTTATCAAACCTTTGCAAGTTTTCTTTAATAATTTAAATAAATAAATAACTTTATTTTTGAATAAAGAGATGATTTCCATATTTTTAATTATAATTTAGTTGTTTCTTCTAGATGAATCGAATGGTATAAAGATATGAATGAATGGAAAGCTTAAGAACAATTTATATTTATTTATGTTATATATATATATATCCAATTATTTATTGATTCATATGCATCTTAGAACTTCGAACTCAAAGGCTCGGCGTCCAATTCCAACAGTTTTTATTTTTTTATAAATATGGGTCAATAAATTTTTGGTTATATAATTATTATTTATATACTTAAAATCTTACTATAAAATTTGTGGTCTATGTTTTAATTAATTTCAGTTTATGAAAAAAATAGACAAAGACAATTATTTAAATTATTCACCCTAGGTTAACATACAGACAGACTTTTGACGTGTGTTTTGAAATAACACAAAATTAGTATTAACTATTTACATGGTAACTTACGTTTGGACTTTTACTAGCTTTTGACTAGCGACTCAACGCAAGTTTTCAAAGCGCGCGTGATCTAGCGTTTTAAAATATTAAATATTTCCATTGACTGTTAAGATGAATTTAGAGTTTGTTTGTTTTTTTTTTTTTTTTTTTTTTTTTTTTTTTTTTTTCTTTTTATATTTTACTATATCAAAATTTTGCTTTACATACCTAGTAGGATACAACCACTGATCAGACTGAAGATTTTGATACAAATCTATTTATTGATGAAATTGAAAAGATCCCTGTGATATGGAACATGAATTCAAGACTTTTCAAATAAACTGGCAAAAACAAGAGCCTAAGAAAATGTGGTGCAAATTTTTTGCAATTTCGGTGACATGTAAGAAAAAAAAGAAAATCTTAGGCATCTTTATTATCCATAAAATATAACAATTTAAATCATTGGATTTTGGTCTTGCCATTCTAATTTTCTTTCTAATATAAAGAATAATAAGTATCCCACAAATAAATAGCTTCTTCCACATTCCTCTCGATGGAATCTAACACCGTGTAATCGCAATCATGAGAACAATTACTAATAATAAAACGCGCACTAAGCGAGTATCTAATGTCTTTAATGTCAACTTAGCCCTAGAAATATTTTCCATGTTTATTAAAAATGAAATGTATACGCTTTTTTCTTTTTTAAAAGATATATATCATGCCATTTATTTCCCTATATCCATTCTTTTAAGATCTTAAATAAGGAGATTTTAAGAAAACTAATCTAAAATATTATAAAAGTTAATAAAAATTTCTAGTCTGCTAAAATTTGATTGGAAATAAATGCTGTGAGCTGGGGTGAACTTAGGATATCATCCACCCTCACCCAAAATTCACGCCAGATTAGTCTCGTTTGTTGTATTAATAACATGCATGCGCGAACGAACCGAGCACGCTCTTAACGTCTTATCCTATTTCTTTTGAACCCCTTAAAAACGCTACAACAAAGCAGCCTATTTAAGCCTCTGAATTTCAATTGAATATTTTTCAAAAAGAGATCTAAATGGGATTTTCTAGATGAAAAATGCAGCTAAATGACCAACTGGCGTTTGAAACTACAAGAATGTGCTAGAAATTAGATTGAATTGAACATATGGAAAGGACAATTAAGTGTGCTTGGGCGCGCGCGATTTTTTTTTTTTTAGTTAGTAATTCACTATTGGTAGCACTTGAATCAATGGTTAGAATTTGGAATGGTTAGAAGTCATCCGCTGATATTTTAGTTATTATTAGTGGAAAATTAGTAGCGACCTAGGGACACGGCCAGCATGATCATCGCAAAATTTTAAGCAAAGCTTGGCAATCCTTGCCGTGTCCGTAGGTGTCGCAGGCAAATTGTCCCTCCCGTAGTCAAACAGAGCGAAGCGACTAATCATCTAATAGTGTTGAAGGGGCTACCATGGAACTACAAACAATACCTTGCATACCTCCATAAACCCCCCTCGCTCTTTGACGTAAAGGTAAAGTCGAAAGAGATCGAGAGGGTTCTTGGAGATGGTAGGACACGCCGAGATTGGAGTTCCACGTTCTTCCATAAATTGAAGTAATTTATCTAACCACATTCGCCGTTCATGTGAATCATCCATTTCATATAACTTGCCCAATGAGTCGGGTTTCTGTAACATTAAAAAAAGAATTAAAATCAAGCAAAAACAAAGAACAAATTAAAAAATAAGATTCATGTCTCGTGCAAAGATTTTGTTTCAATCTAATGGCCTGAAGGGCCAAATAAACAGCCATTAAATACAATCAGTCAGTGTGCAGAAAGAGGCTGTGGTCGCATCATTTCGACTGCAAGGATCAGAGAGTTATTTTATCTTAATTTCATTATCAAAAGGATGATGGCTACATGCACTGATCAGCATCTTTATCCAGTCATTAGGCAATCGACTTAAGCCTGAATCCCAAGCAGACAGGCATCTCGAGCAAAAAACCCTAAAAACCTCATCCTCAACTCCTTCAAAATACCAGTCTCGAATAAAACCTCTTTTACATGCATCAAATACTAGGGGCATTCAATTCATTCAAAGATTTTTCTAAAACAAACGAACCCAACCAGTTAGAGCCGAAAATGCTCAAGCAGGGCGCTAAGATGTATTTAACGCTTGCTTGTGCAAAGTGCTTTTTGGCAACTAAAAAAAGCCATAGGAGTTGGGGACTTGTATTATTGAAAATTTTAGTCATATTAAATCCTAGAATAAACCCCCATCCTAGTTCTTTATAAATATAATTATTAATAAACTAAATGGTTAGGCTATGCCAAGCGAACATCACACAGAGAATGAAATGATTTGAAAAACCTTGACTCGATACGGGTCTTGCTGCGCATGGCTGTTAAACACCTGTAACCAAAGGAGGGATCATGCAATGAGGGGCAAAAAACTCACAAGTGGCGACTTTTAGCCGCTTTATGGTGAACAAATTTCTCAAAAAGTGTATTTTTTGTTATTACAAGTAATTTAAAGCGTGACAAATGAAAACACTAAAACCATTAAGTAGCTATTCAACTTACAGGACTGGCTGGAGTACGTGGCCAGCTTGGACTATTGGCGTCTGCGAACTCCTGTTCGTGCATTGAGTTTAGGCTTGCAGCTCCTGGTGAGGCCACTGTGCTTTGTGGGGTGGCAGGATGACTATGCTGCTGATAGGGTCCCCCTGGAGGGCCAGAACTAGGGCCCCCGCCGCCAGGGCCACTTCCACCAGGTCCCGGACCTGTACTTCCCATATTCATTCCTGGATCTTTTCGAGATGACTTCGGTGTTGTACATGTTGGATCTTCACCAGAGGCTAAAATAATAAACAATATCAATCAATATATGTCTTATTAAAAAATATATTCTAGGTAATATACCTGCTGAAGCATTTGAAAGTGTAGATTGCTGAGAAGCTTCATCAAGAGGTGCACCATCAGGGCCAGTAGTAACTAAAGAGGTCACTGATCCATTATCATGTGGACCTGGAGTGCCATCAGGACCCGGAGGAGGAGGCTGGGACTGCGGGGGAGTGGGACCTTGTTCTCCACCGTGGTTATTGGCAAGTGGAGAGGCCGATGGCGGAGGACCCATACTTTGTGGAGGTCCCATGGCATGATGGTGATGAGGCTGAGGTGGTCCCATTCCAGGCCCTGATCCAGGTCCTCCATAACCTCCAGGACTTGGTGGCATCCCACCACCAGGACCTCCAGCTGATCCAAAACCCATTTTATGCTGAAACAAAGCTTAAATTTAGTATTTATATCGAGAAATGATTTATTTTTTAATTATCCTGAAGAGAGAACCTTAAATGATTTTTGATGAGTCATCAAAACAAAAACTAGCTTTGCAGAATTGTAATTTATAGCTAATTTACTGTTTGTTTCTATATTAAAAAAAAGAAGCTGTTTTTGAATACCTGTAAGTGTTGTTTTAGGTAATGTGGTGGTGTATGAGGTCTGGGAGTGGGGCCAGCATTCGGTGATTGCGGTGGCATTGGAGGAACAGCGCCGGTTGAACTTGGTCCGCCTGGAGGTGGTTTTCCTCCCTGAGGAGGAGGCGGAGGTCCTTGAGGTTGTTGACCCCCCATTGGGGGTGGAGGTGCTTGCCAGGTTTGGTAAGGAGGTCCTGGAGGAAAGCTACCCCCAGGGCCACCGGCGTGTCCAAGATGATTCGCCATCGGACGATTTGGAGCATATTGGCCAGGAGGTCCCGGAGGTTGTTGAGGAGGTGGAGGTCCTGGTTGACCTGCACCAGAAACTGGAGGACCATAACCTGGTTGTCCTCCATAGGGCATCGGGCCTCCTACCTGAGGCCGAGCTTGACCATAGGATCCTGTAACAAACCATCCATTTATTGTAAAACCAAATCGAGTTTTCAAAGAATCAGTTTTATAGTTTAATAGCCATCTAAGTACAATATCATGTAAAAGTTTTTAAAATTATAAATCAAGATTAAATTTATATCCACTATAAATGAACTGAAAGAAATGGTGTTTGCTAAGAGAGAAATTACTCTGCATGACTTGTTAATTCCATGATAAAATAAATAAATATTTCAAGGCGACTAGGGGGAAAATTAAATAATAACAATATAGTACAATAAAGTGTGATAATTAATTTCAAATGAATTAAAAGATATACATATTTATAAATGAACTTATTTAATCTTTTATTTTAAAAATAAAATTTATTTTGATAAACTTTTAAAAATAAATTTTTATTTAATTAAATAGAATTGTTATTGAATTAAAAATAAATTCACAAAAGGGTTTTACTTTTGACTAACATTTTTATATTTTTATCTAATTTTTAATATATAATAGTTAGTGTTTTTTCTTCAAACAATTTATAAAAAGAAGTGCATTTAAAAAAAATTTCACATGCAACACAGAGATTATTATATTAGAGTTTTTATATATATATATAATAAAAAAAAAAAAAAAAATCTCAAATTATTTTAGCCATTTAATCAATTCAGCTACTTTACCTTTAATGTATAGTGAATATTCTATTCAAAAGATTTTACTTATTAGTCTTAATATAAAAACGCAGGTTCAGTAATGTATAAGTTTTGACAATTAATTTTTTCATTATTTTGAATTGTAAATCTATCCTAGACTCTCATGACAGGATATAGCCAATAATGCTAACGGCTATTGATGAATCCCACCGCGAAATTTTAAAATTAATAACATGAGATTTTGACTTTCAGTAGATGAGTTCTTATTTCAGATCTAAATATGTACTTTCAGCCTTAAATGTCTTTTGGCGTTTTCGATTCAGAGCTCCATATCCGTTCTGTGAGAAATATCTCATTACTATCACGAAGATTTATCAAAAAGAGTACAAAAGAAAGCCCTTTTACCAAATTCAAAGAAATTATCAAAAACTAAATCTAAAAGATTGTAAATAGAATAAATAAATCCTAATCACTATACTGACACTGTACTTATTTAATATATTTCATTAAAAATGAAAATGAATTTCCGTGCAAAGGAAGTCTGGTTCCCAGAGGAGTAACGTAGGTGGTGCAAGCATCAGGCGTCGGCTGTTTGGTGTTTGTAATAAAAAAGCTAATTTTATTAAAAGTTTTGTTTTTTTATGAGAGGGAGGGATTATTTTCTGAACCAGGCGCCATTTTACCATGGTCTGTTGGCGTCTCTGTCTGGCTACTCCCTACATTATATATAGGTAAAAGAAAGAAAAAAACTAAAGCAAAATTTTAACTGAGAAAGAGTGAAAAGAGTGAGGCCAGGAAAAACCACAAAAAAGGATTAAATAGAAAATTTCTTTTTACCTACCCCCCCCCCCTAACAAGCTATTTGACCACTCCATTCATCCCCCTAGCCAAAGAATGTTTTATTTTCAACTTTTGAAACCTGGTAACCCTAATATATATATCCGATCCTATATGCTCGAGTTTCCAAAAGTATAAGCATTATTTAATCCGTTCTATCTTTACAACAATAAATTATTAATAATCCATATGAAAATGATTAAATATATTTTATTTAAGAGGAATGAAACAGAAGATATTTAAATATTCTTTTGTTTAGTAAATCTGACAGTGAAAATGATATATTTCAAGTTTATTATGGAGGAGAGAAAAGATGCAAAATTTAACGAGGGATCTCTTGTATTCTTAAAAAGAATCCTTTTCTATCCTTATTCCTTGAGAGGTCATCCCAACGGTGGCATAAAAACTTTCGAGTGTGAGAGAGGATACGAATAGGTAAGCGGATTAAAACTGCGGATGTTGGTAGCCTAAGTTCAACACAAGTTGGAATAGTAACTGCAAAGAAAACTGTCTCCTTATAGGATAATAAATTGGAAATCCCACTCAAGTAACAGTCCCAAATGACACAAATTGTGGCCAAGTTCTTGTGGAATAGAAAACCATTCCTAAATTAAAATCAATTTATCCAACTTGAATGTGAGAAATACATTCTCATACGAGTATTTAAAGTATAAATTGATTTTAATCATCTTTAAATTTTATGATTAAGGGCAGTATTCTCCATAAATGTTTGGATTAGAAACTAAATCCAGTGGTTTAGTCCGATCAATGTTTCTACACTTTAAGAGAGAAATCATTTCGTTTAAAGGATTATTTGCACACGAGTTTAGAGAAATCTCCGTTTAAACATTTTTTTTTTTTTAGTCATTTTCGGCATTTGAGGCCATTTAGACTCCGTCCTTATTTATTTTTATTAATTGGTAACCAATACATTTTTTTCGCTTAGGACGGGAAGCGAACCAGTGACCTTTGGTACGTGAGGCGAGACCTTTACCTCCACCAAAGGGCTTTAAACTCTGTTTGAAAATATAATGATAATTATATATTATAATTTGTATTAATTATCCTCATGCAACTTCACATTAAAAAATATAAGTATAATAATAATAAATTAATTAATATAAGCGCTAAGTACCAAAAATAGTAAGGTTAATAGGGGAAGTTCTTCAAAATATTAATGTTAAATTTTCACGTGTTCAAGGAATAAAAATTAAATTTTTAAATAAAAATATGAAAACATGAAAATTTTGTTTGAAAAAAGAAATGTCTATTGAAACTTTGGAAGACCGGGTGTTAGTATTAGTAAGAGAAAGAATTTAGAAGACTTATTGTACTAAATGCTTGTTGGGAAGATGATACCTTGAGGTGGGTACTGCTGACCGGCGTGCGGGCCGTAGGGAGACATGGGCGGCTGGGCCGTAGGGCCAGGGCCAGGACCAGGACCGGGTCCGGGACCCAGTTTGTATCCGGGACCGGGACCAGGGCCAGGACCGGCCATATGTGGTGGTGGTGGTGGTGGGTACCCGCCAGGGGCTGCCACTCCCGCTTGACCCATCGGGCTGTGGCTATGCCTCGGGGGTGCGCCGCCACCGTCTGACTGGCCGCTTGACGGTCTCGGCGGCATCGCCATACTCTGCTGGCCTGTGGGCACGCAAGCACACGTGCTCTTAGCCAATTAATGCTAATGCTTAATATATTCATGCAGTCTAGTGATTCATTCATTGCCATCGACAACACCCACGAGCCAATCTCAATGGGGAAAAAACTACTATTGAAATGTAAATGGGTAGCGAAGAAGTGATGGCACCTCTTCAGGTACACCTTGACCCTTGTCGAAATGCTGGATTCAGGAAGTAAGGAGTGGAGTCGGCTGGCGTGTCTGAGCAGGAAATATATAAACGCGCGTGCTGGGGGTGGGGCTGCATGTGAACTATGGGCGGACGGAACGGGGAGGACAACCCTGACCTAGACGACGACGGGGTTATGCAAGCACCAATGAATGAGATTCCCCAACCCTTTGCTTTGGCTGCCTCACCCGCGACAAACGGCCCAAGCTCTATTAAATCAAGTGTGATGACCTTTACCCTCTGAGGAGATGATTCATTCTCTTTCCCGGAAACTTACCAACCGCAGGTGACATAGACCGCGACCCCGTTGATCCTGTCGGTGAAGGTGTGGGTCGCATCCCCTGCGAATTCGGGGTGCCAGGCGCCGGTCCACTTGAGCTGTCATTTGAATTCTGCCCCGCCAATTCCTGCACATACAAAAACACAAACACATGTTAAAACAACAAAGCTACAAACGACAATATATGATACTTGCATAACTTAAGTTAACTTGAACCCAACAAGTAGATCCCAAGTCCATATACAAGGAAACTGAAGAGCACGTGACCGGCGAGTCAACCATGTGCTACGCACACACACACACACACACATCGATCTCGCACAGCTGATCAGTGAAACCAATTATTACTCGGTTAGAAATAGCTGGCCTTTTTTGCTCGGGCTTGTTAAATTATGGAGGAAAAAATAAAATAACATGTTTTATTTATATTCGATTGAAATGAAAATAAACCGATAGAGGGAGATAGAGATATATAAAAAGAGATAGATAGAGAGAAAAAAACAGTTGTGGAAAAGAATGAATGTGAGTATGAAAAGGGGAAGAGAGTGGAGATGGAGATGGAGAGGGCAGGAATTCGCAGACAAGTCACTCCCTCTACAGGGGGGGGGGTGAGGGTGGTTTTCTCTCTCTCTCTCAATGCATTGCGAGTGATGGCGTGTGAGTGTGCGATTGTAAAGCTGAGAGCAAAACGGAACCACCTGTTGTCAACGTCGACGTCGCCGTCGTCGTCGTCGTCATCGTGGAAGTGAAAGCTACCGGCAGGTGTTTTCCACGTGTCTTGGGATGTTTGGCAACCCTGAACAATTAGTCTGACATCGTACACCTTTCAAAAGTCCATGTACAGGCTAATTGCTGGTTGGCCCTTGCCCTCGAGACAGTTACATGCTTATTCCATAAGTCCCAGATTAATCAACATTGCATTATTATTATCTAGATGAGTATTATAACAACCAACAAACATAAAAAGTCCTAAGCAAAATAAATGTTTTTACTTGCGCTACATTCTTGCATAGTCTAGGTGGATGCTTTGGAATCGGTCAAAATGATTTAAACAAATCTTTGTTTCCCAACCCCGTGAGTTCAAAAACATGGTGGAGATGCAAGTGTGACAATCATATGTAATTTTTTTTGTTAAAAAACGTAGGCTTATTATTAAAATAAAATGGAAATATTTTCGGGTTCTCAAGTTTTGACTTGGATACTACTTTGAATTTATTGTCATTTTTTTCTTTTCTTTTTTGAATTTTATTTTGAATTATCTCTAATGTTATTATTATATTATTAATGATTATCGCAAATAAAAGGCACTCTTGTGGAAATGTATTCAAATTTTTCAACAGATAATAAAAAGAAATAAATACTATAAATTAGCCCTACTAAAATATATTCAATAAAAATAAATACTTACAAATAACAATCGCTTGGTAATCAAATTCATTTATCAATAAAAATTTAAAAAACCTCGAAGTGACGCGAGGGGCGATATTATTTTTAGATATAGTGAAAAATTTACTTCACAAGCAAGATTACAGATACAATAAATTATTTTATAATGTACATTTGAGAAGTTTGGAAATCGCTGTCAACCGGACAGAGAGTTTCGTGGAAAATAAATAAAACCCCGTGGCGACCCGAGGGGCGGTAATCGGCCTGCGCATCAGCTGGTCTTGAGGGGCTCGTATCGACCGGGCAGCGCCCCAAAGAGAGAGAGGCACGAAAAATAAATTGCTCCTGATGAACACGGAAAAAAGGGAGAGAGACAAGTACATCAGCTGGTTGCATCATCATCACTCGGTCAAATCCAGCTATAGACATATACATAAATTAAATAACTCAAATTCCTAAATGTTTATTCAATCGTATACAAAAAAAAATTGGATAGTCACATAACATTTTTTTTAAAGAGAACCAAATCCCCTGAAGGATTTAAAGAGAAAGTGAAAATTGATATAAAGCACTTCTATTTAGAAAATAATTAATTTCTCAAACTGGCAGTGATTGACTGAAACAAGCTGGTATTATGTGATATTGTTTTTTTTTTTTTTTTTTTTTTTTTTTTTTTTTTTTAGAGAAAGTAAACCAGTGAATAAATAGAATGAATGAAAATAAAAGGGTGCTCTCTCAAATCAAGCTAATATAACATGAAGTAAATAAACAATGCTTCTCGCTATATTAACCCAAACAAAAATAATGAGACAAACATAAAAAAAATTAATTAATTAAAAAAATCACCCCTATATTTCACAATGTATTATTTCTCAATTACTTCCGATAGTAAAGTAAATCATTCGTTCATTATACTTTCAGTATGCCGCTTGGATATTATTACAGAATTTTATTTTGTTAGCTAAAAAGCTTCTAATTTTTAAATATTATTTTTGTCTTTTCGGTAGAGATTATAATATAATAATTTATAAGAAAATCGTTATATTCGGTCCCTATATATTTAAATTAATTAGTAGGCAATATAATTCAAATAAATTTTATCTCTTGGGGCGGAAAAAGAACCATTTACCCTTAGATAAAGAAACAAGTACTTCACTCTAAGGGACGGAGACTAATTTTTTTATAGTCATTTCAGGATTGGACCATATAGACATATATAATATTAATTAAGCTACATATTATTAAGGCATATTTATAACAATTGGTATCCAATTGAATGAAATATATTTTTAGCGGACTGCTTCGGAACCGAAACTATATCCTTTGACATTTAACAATCAATCAATAGTAACGATAATACTTTTAACGTAGTGGCAGTAATGAGATGTGTTGTCATACCCGGTTTTTTGTGCCGATATTTTTTCCTCATGGAAATATATCAATTCCTTTGGTAGTACCACCATTTCAAATTTATCCCTAGGAAAATAAATATTTATAATTATAATAAAAAAATTATTTATATTTTGTTACTATGGGAACGAGTTATCCTGTTTTCTTCGGGATTCTTAAAATTTTAAATTGATGACTCCGCACTATTTTGAGGTGGAAAATGATTAATACATATTAAAGATTATCTAATTTAATCCAAATCAGAAATAAGAGAAA